>VCRD01005403.1:15805-28221 GCA_006783055.1 Trinorchestia longiramus
CAGTAACAATAATGAATCGCTCGTGCACTACTAAAGTTAGGCCATAAGTTGAAATTTTAAATGAAGTTTAGAGACAGCACAATAATTTGGGTTTCCAACTTGAAATTAGAAAACTCTATGTGTGCCTTATTGGATTCACAACACGCACTGATGGTCCAACATTCTTCATATATACTCGTACATATATGTATGTATTATTGATACATTTATTAACACAGGGTGACCCCAAAAAATGTATACACTGTTTTGAATGTTTATTGCTCTTTCGTTAACGTAAGTACAAATATCTTATTGGTATCAATTTCTTCAAAATTAAATTTCCTATTCAGTTGTGAAATATTATTTTGATACATATTTTATTTGTTGCGCAATATGCACCACAGTAAAGACAACCAATTTAATCCATGCGCGGAGAAACAAAAATATTCCTTCTACAATATTTAAAAGTTCAAACGTATCATGAAATGCGGCTTGAAAAGTGAAAATAAAGATTTATATTTATAAATTAATAACTAAAACATATAATATCAAAATAAGGAACACTTTATTTTTGTCCATTTTTAAATCTCCACCATTTTTACTAAGTAATGTTGACATCTCTCTATCATTTTCTTCATCACTTCTCGAATATGTTCAGGATTTTCTTTAAGCGCGTTAACGTAATGAATAATCCTACCTCTTATTTCTTCCAAGGTGTTGAACTTCTTATTTACTTGTTCTTATTTCTTTAGAGGTGTTGCGAATACCAAGTTCTTCAATAGCCTCAAAGAAAAAAGTCACATGCTGTGAGATCAGGAGAACGTGGTGGCTATTTGATTGCGTGACCAATCGAAATCACGCTTTCTTGAAACGTTCCTCGTAAGAAATCTTGAACAATAATTCTTCTATGGCACGGAGTGCCATCTTGAGTCCACCATACACGATTAAACTTATTCCTGTAGGCATCTCTTAGTTGTGGGACGATTACCTCAGTGAGGAGATCCAAGTAATTTTCCCCAGTCATGTTACCTTCAAAGAACACGATTTGAACTTGCCGTTCGCCTGATTTCACACCGTGTGACTTTTTTCTTTCAGGCTATTTGAAAAACTTGGTATTTGCAACACCTCCAACGGACTTGAAAGGCACGAGAGATAGGATTATTCATCACGTTAATGCACTTAAGGAAAATCCTGAACTTATTAGAAGAGTGATGAAGAAAATGAGAGAAAGATGTCAACATTGCTTAGAAAAAATGGTGAACATTTTCGATAGGTAGATGATGCAAAAATAAAGTGTTTCTTATTTTGATATTATGTGTTTTAGTTATTAATTTCCAACTATAAATCTTTATTTTCACTTTTTAAGACATATTTCCAGATAGGTTTAAACTTTTTTTTGTTTTAGAAGGAATTAATTTGTTTCTCTGCTCAAGGATCAAATTGGTTGTCTTTAATGTGATGCATATTGTGCAATCGGCTGGATACGATTGTTTTTTTTTCTAGTGATCGAAATACTTTGCAGAATTTATTGAACCGTCTTCGTTAAACCCCACAATCCGCAGCACTTCACCGTCTTCAATTGTTGCCTATGACATAGCCTTTTCGCCGCCTAGTATATTTGAGCTATCATACAGGAAAGCATTTTCAATGCTCCAATATTTTAGGTATCGACGGATATGATGTGGATTGAAAGGAATCCCAATTTTCTTCCGTGAATATTAAGTAGTGAGAGCCAATGTTGCTGTGTGAACATCCTCGACAGAATATCAAATCTTGCTTTATTTGCTGTTCGGCGAATTCATGAGGTCCACGGTACTTTGAAAGTTTTGAATGAAAGACATTTATCACAATGATATACTTTTAGTAACTGGTACGCTGATGTACCTCAAAATTCAACGAATCGAAGTAGTCTGATTCTTCTGTACATCATTTTGAACAAGCATATTAAAAGTTGTCAGCTTACGTGGATGGCTTTTTCCTTTCATTCTCTTCTATGTTTGTGGAAGAAGTTGAATGTTTTGCTGAAATGACTAGGTTGGTTGTTATTATTCTCTCTTCCAATGATTTCTTACTTGACGCAGAACTTCGGTGTAACTGCTCTTAGCGAATGCGTTGCAGAAAACTTCATCACTATTCATTTACGCTGGCCGTCAGTGGACATTTTGGTCGATATAGGCTGTTATTTTGAAACTACTGAAACTGAATATAAATTAAATTTGCTCTCAAATATAGATAAATATCTTCAACAGTCCGTTATTATTCAGCCACAGAAAAAAATTGTTTTAATATATTAATTTGTGTTTCCTGTACAAATATAGCGTATTGAATGCGATGGTAACAGTGGCTTTTTTCTAGAATCAATATTTTACAAATTTTGATAAAACTCATTTGCATACCTTTTTTCAGAAGTCTTTGTATTTGACCTTCATTTTGGTTAACTTTTTCTGTGATTCAGATCCTACTGGAGAGGCATACAAAACACTGCAAGCTGTCAGATGACCTGTGTTGTCATATTTGTGAACATTATACTGACCAAAGACAAGTGAAATACAAAAATCTATGCTAATTTGACCTCTTAGAATTTATTGGGAGCGAGCAAATCACGTCAACGACTGTTACAAATGCATGGCTGATGTCTCTTCGTACAAAAGGCCAAATTACAAGAAGAACCTCGACTAACCAATCATTCCATCTTCAATCTGCCTGGTTCCACAGGGAGAGGAATTACCAATCCTAATTTCTTCAATTTTGCAGTGTATATCCGATGTCGATACATCGGATCACAATCATGATTGGGATGTAGAAAACGTAGTATATGTGCCACAAGAGTCCCATTTTTTAGACCAACAAAAGCTTATGTTGTTCAGTAAATTTCTAGTGAGGGACATTAAATTTATAAATGCAGGTGCTGAGATACTTTCATCAAGACTGAAAGAACTAAATCTGTTGGCCAGAAGTGTAAAAATTTCGATGTACTTAGTATGATACGACGTGGAGGTTTTGAACGGTTATACGTTATGCCTGAGACTTTATGTATTTACACAAACATAAGAGGTTAGTTTGAAGAAATAAGATTAAAACACCGGCCTCATAAATTTAGACGACTTATCTATTTCTCTGCAGGAAGACTCAAGTCTGTTTTGCTTCACAACGGCAACGAATAGCCATCTGCCCCTATTGGGGCTCTTAGCTCCGCTAGAAGAAGCCTGCAGAAATGTAAAATTCTTACTAGAGACCAAATACGAGTACAGGAAGATGCATGTGGTGACTGGAAGAAATTGGGACTCCTCCTAGGACAGCATGGTGGGTATACGAAGCACCCTGTCTTTTGTGATTGCAGGATTGTAATATCATCACATTACATTACATGAATGCGCATAAGGGAATCTCCTCAGCTTCATACACAAAATGTGAAGTACAGTTGTCCTATCTCTAGCGAGAATATGTTGTTATCTACTTCACAGCTAACATTGCTTCAATTACAAATTTATGACTGTTAGGCCCTAATGGTGACGTCTATGTCGAAATATGTGGGTATGCGAGTGAGAAGGAACTTTTCCTCTGCATCATTGGAAGAGAAGAGGACTCCTGTTGAAAGACGGGCATTGAGTGCATTCAAGAATGTGGTGAATGACTTCCAGGCAACAACAGGTCTGATAACTATGACCATATTATTTCAAAAATGCTTGGAACTTATCACAGCATGAAATGCAAAATGACACCTAAAATTGCATTGTTTGCATTCCTACATGGAGGTTTTCCAGCCAATTCTTCGGGCTGTGGGAGAAGAGCACGAAGAACGATTCCATCGGAACATACAGTTAGTGGAGATGCACTACCAGCGAAAGTGGAATGAATCATGGATGAGAGACTTTGCATGAACTTGGTTCAAGAAGATGTAAGATTTTACAGAGACAATCTAATGTTCCCAAGTTATTAGTATATGTATGTTTTGAACGACCTCGTGCTTATTCTTTATGCATACTCTTATGATTGCCCACTTTGTAGCAGGTTCAAGTAATGAACAATCATTCCCAGTTAATAAATGGGGGAAATGTCTTCATGATATTTTTATCATAAATATTGACGCTGTTGAAAAACTAATGCTATTCTACAATCAACGCACCAAACTTAATGAGAAAGCACAAAAATTCATGAGGAAACAGAAGCTTTCTCAAAATTTGTGGTTCAGTGATACCATTGCGTGAACTGTCATTTGTAATGTTTTTTACCGCCTCAAACTTTGCTTGCGTTACTCTAAAGCTCTATGACAACGTTTTACAACGCTTTTGCAATACGTTTTACATTTTTATCGTATTGAAAGTTGTAACGCATTTCAGGAATTTGGAGACAACATATGCAATATTTTTTCGAATTAGTGTGTTTGTGTTAGTTTTCTCCGTCAACGTTTTTGTAGATAACGTACTTGTATATTTCTGTAAATATCGTATGTGACTTTTTTTTCATCTAACGTATATAACTGATTTTAATAAGAATGCATATAAAGTTTTCGTACACAGCATATTCACTATTTTCATGTACAAGGAATTGAACGTTTCTTTACGTAGCGTATGCATCGTAGTAAATGGTTTCTTATTAAACTATATTTGTGCTACATTTTACCGTGTAACATGCACAAGCACAATAACAGAAGCTGGTCTAAGACCGCACTGTGGCGGTAGTGTCTCTAGGCCTAATGAAATGAAGTGCGCCTTTTGACCGAAACAATTCGATATGAAGCATGCGTGAGGCAAGTATTTATTGCTTTAGTTTAGCATCAAACATGCGAGACAAAATATTTCATTAACTCGTGTTAATATCAAACTTACGAGAGAAAATTATTTTTGCTTTAATTGAACGTCAAATGCAAGTGATAAAGTTTGCGTCTCTTTATTTTTTACATTAGACGGGCGTCATCTGTACGATTTATGAAGTACTAACCAGGATTATAATGATAATAATAATTCATGAGGTACTGATTAAACATGCATTAATGACAATTTTCACAACTGACTCAGAATATATCATGAACTCACTTCGTCCTCATTAAATATGCTTTCATTTCCAACTAAAACGTCAGGTCTATATTTTTATTTCAAACTAGTCAAATCTTAATCAAGAATAACAATCATTCAATGTATAATTCTAAAGGAAAATAATACATGACCGAATAACGAAATTACTCGAAATTTATGTTGACCATTAGTGATTATGAGGCGATTTCAACTGGTAAATTTCAATTGCATTGTGTGATTTCCACTTGATTTAAATCAATTTGATGACCTGAATACCGCGTGTGAACAGGATTGCTGCACGAGTTACTCTAACGCCTCATCATTACCCTGAAGCTTTGTTACTAAATGTATTAAAATTACATGAAGTTACCCTAAATAATCATTATTTATTCACGTGAAATAACGCAAAGTTACCCTAGAGAGCCACTATTGATGCCCAAGCCTTCTTTCGATTGATCTTCATTCCCATATGAACTTCAACATTTCAGTTGAAGTAATAAAAAACAAGCTTGCAACGTGTGTTCTGTACACTGATTCAAAAATTAACAATTTTTCTCCCTTTCTGTGTTTGTTTCTAGTTAATGTATATACTAACTTCAAAAAAAGACATAACGGATGTAATGTTTCACTAAAGCGACCTCTACTTACTTGAGGAACGGGGTCTGCAGGGTGGCCTAAGTTACAAAACACAGCTGATTTATGTTAAAAATTAAAAAAATCGATCGTAAAAATGGCAGATTTATGGCTGAAAAGGAAGAATTTATAGTAAAAACAGCAGAGTTATGGTAAAAATGACAAATTTACTCTAAAATGACATGTTTATGTTCAAAACATCTAAATCTGGTACACCTACACCTTAAACTTTCTATTTTTCCCACAGATGATCACATATAGCAAAATCAGACACAACCTAAAATTTAAACAAGTAATCCAAGCAGCAAAAACTTTTAAAGATTTTGTTTCTAATATATCGATTCAACTCTCAGACATAATTCTCAGTTGTAAGTAAAGACGTTTTAAAACCCTGTGTAAAGCAAAATGATCAATTTTAATCAATTTATCAGACTAATATATAAAACAAATTAATATATCTTTATCTTCCATGTAGCGTTGTCCTAACGTAAACCATTTATAATGGCTTATGTGAGTCATTTATAATGACTTATGTTATTTATTCATTATGGGTTATGTGAGTCATTTATAATGGCTTATATGAGGAAAAAACAGCACGATTGATGATCATGTGCTGTTCTTTTCTGCTAGACGTGTGAGCAGGCATTGGATTTCCTAAGGCGGCTGAATGATCTCTATCGGATGCTGGATGTTGTGTATGTGTGTGGGTTTGACGCTTGTATCAAAATTCGGAAGTGGTACATAAATTGTAAAAGAACTGAATGATCACTAAAAATTACTCTCATGTATTCAATATACTCTCATGGGCTTTAGAAAATACACTATCTCTAACTCTAAGAAAATGAACATCATACAAACTCATGAAATCCCACATCCCTGAACCTGTACAACTCATCAAGCACGCAACAACAAACAAGGAATCTGTCCCGACAGCACCAAATCTCATATCACATTAATAGGAATAGATCCAGTCACAGAACCGGCTACAGAAACGCAACTAAAACTAAGGATAACCCAATTTTTGAAAGTAAATACGTAAAACGTAAACATAATCCTTTCACCTGAGACTTATAATAGAAGTAAGAAATGAGCTCATGTCACAATTATTAAAAAAAATATATAAACTGAATGATCACAAATTTCTGAAAGTACAGTAAAAGCAAAAATGCAGGGTAACTGCGAGGTATGTTTGACAGAGCTCATCCAGAGAAATTCAAGCACATAATTACAGGCATCCATGGTTCTGTTTATATCTAGTCGTTTCTCGAGGCATCCTTGTGTTGCTTGAACAAGGATGAGCATTTGGGGCTCCTCTTGATTGACTGTAAGCTGATAACTGGTGTTCCACGCAAACTTTTTTTCCTCGCTGTCATCCTTGAAACTCACGGACTCCCGTGGGACCAGTTTACTTCTGGGGTGGAACCAGTTTTTCTGGACGGCTTTCGAGCCATTTACCTGTCCTTGCTCTGGTTTTGCAATGTAAGTACCATCAGCATAAAGGCAGTATTCAAGACCGTCCTCAATGTCATTCATTTTCCCTTTATCAATGGTCACAATCATCTGGCCTTCATTCTTCAACAGAACCAGCTGACCTTCGAAATACAACTCAAGTACATTGTCATTGTGCTTGAAAGATATTCCTATTTGATTAGTGTCCTTTGTCAGAGGTGCGTCAGCCTTTTCTTCTTCTTCATCAATCTTACGCTTTTCGCCATACACATCCAATTTAACATAGGAATTTACAAAATCGTTTTCTAATTTTTAAATTATTTTCAAACAAATTTCTTTGCCATTAGTTTTCAGCTTTAGTTTTATTTGATTTATAATGGAGACAAAGACCTTTGGAATCATAGTATTCTTTTCTACGCTATCAGCTACTGTAAGAGGCTTCTTAGCATTCCTCGCTCGTATTAGCTGTGTTATTTTTCCAGCAAAATGCCCTGTGACACCATCAAGAGCAATAGGCTACATACCTCCAACTGCATCACATCACTTGCCAGTGTTTTAAGGATCTGCAAAGGGCTCGAGCACTCCATAAGGCCTGAACTTTTTGTTGATTGCTGA
The DNA here is from genome assembly GCA_006783055.1 of Trinorchestia longiramus. NCBI lineage: Eukaryota > Metazoa > Arthropoda > Malacostraca > Amphipoda > Talitridae > Trinorchestia > Trinorchestia longiramus. The sequence continues at coordinate 23,497 of VCRD01005403.1, forward strand.
CTCTGTGTCAGTGATTGTGGCGTCCATAGCAGCACCCGCTGCAATTCCTAATCCAATAGCACCAGGTGGGCCTAACGCAAACATCCCACCTATTCCAGCACCAATCACAGCTGTGGTGTGAGACGCTGCCTTCATAGCAGCATCCCCTTCCTTGTCTTTCATGCCATTATGAACGACTCCTTTAATGTACCCCAAGGCTGAAACCATACTCACGAAGCTCACAACAAAAAAGCCAAACTCACTTTGGGTTTCCCTGGCTGCTTCACGATCTCCTCTTGCTGCTTCATCCACAGATCTCGCTTGAGAGATGACAGGACACTGGCGACTGAAGTTTATTTGAGCCTGTCGTGCACCTTCAGAATCTCCACAGATCCACTGGATGAACGATTTACCTTGAGAGAGCACTGGAATGACGTCCATTCCTCCTGAAAACCATTGCAAGTTGCAATACTTTTAAACGGCGAATGTGAAGAAGTTAGCGGGTAACACGACTACATACGTTTCGGTACTTGTGTGTACCATTAGATATAATATTAAAACTGTCGATATAAACAATCGTATTTCATAAATTTCAGCAGAATTTTGAAGCTGTAGGTCATTTTTAGAAGCATGAACTGAGAGTGATGGATGATACTATCGAGAGAATATTAATCTCATTTTCCGTTCTCGTGAGTATTTTAGTGAATGAATAGTACTCAGGAGATAAAGAGTCAGAATAAAACAAACATTACTACGACAATTTTAGTGTTGCAGAATTGTTAAAATACCTCAGTCATCCTCGTCTATGAAATCAACGTGTGCAATAAAAATTTGTACTACCATTTGTATGATACTTCGGCTGCTGGGTTTTGATGCCCTGTAATAACGGACAGTTTCCTTTTCCACTCCACTGTGAAACATGCGAAGCAATAAATGTGGCAACACTTATGACAACGCGTATGGCAACACGTACGGTCTGTCGCTGATAGAGACTTTGACTGTACTTTTCCACCCTCATAGCTTAGATATCGCGCCAGCTCCTTAAAGCCGTGATTCCCAACCACTGCACCGCGGCACGCTGGTGTGCCATGGAGGCTGTTCAGGTGTGCCGCGAAACAATCGCACGGCACACCTGAGCGCTAAAACATTGTTAATATAATTAATATGCTAGCAGCACATAATCTCTTTAGAATTTTAGCTGAAGAATTACACATTACCCATTTGCGCACAAAAATTTCAAATTCCTGTACAATGTCTTTAAATGATGAACAATGGCTTCAATGTCAGCAAAAGATGAACTTTAAATTTATATAGTCTCACTAGTGTTCATTACTTGTCGTTCCAAATTGTGACTTGAGTCAGTGATTTGTACTGATAGTTGAGCGAACCTTAGTGAAAGTAAACGAATAATTGGAGTACCATCAGCCAATCAATTTGCGAAACTGTCACAGGACGTATCATACGAGTTCGCGTGTGAATGAAAATAGTTCACATATTTTGTTTATAACTACCTCTGAATTGCTATTAATTAGAGCGATAGTTTTTGCAAATAAATTTCATTAAGTTTAATACTGTATTGTTGAGATTCTTTTTAGTTTCTTGGCTCAGTTGTGATATGGTAAGCAAGTGCGGTGTTACATATATTTTTATTGTTATCACCGCATTTTTTGGTTGCATCAAGCCCTTAACCATGGATAAGTTCCTTAAGCGAAAAACTGATTGCAACAAAGGTGATTCCCTGAAAACTGAACAAAAATATACTTCTAATGAATCAGCTCCAGTTAAAATGTGAATGTTTAACGGATGAACAGTGATAATTATTTAAAATATAGATGTCACTGGACTGATGACGCTCAGATGCCTTCCTCACTGTGTATTGTGTGCAGCCAGAATCTGTCTAATGAAACAATAGTGCTAAGTGTTGAATAGACACTTCACTACAAAACACCCGAGTCTTCAAAATGAATGTGTTAAGTATTTTGAAAGGTTGTTGCAATCAAATGCAAAACAAAGTAAACTGTTTCAGAAAACAATGGCTGTGCCTGAAAAAGCTCAAGTCCCATCTTAAGAGGTAGCAGAAATTAGTGCATCTAATTCAAAGTCTCATGTCCTTGCCAAAGCAGTAATCCTATCAGTGTGAAAAAATTGTTAAAACTATGCTTGGTGACCATGCTGAAAACGAAATTAGTAAAATTCTTCTTTCAAGTAACACAATTCACGGAAGGATTTTCGAGTTGTTAGATAACATCTAGAAAAGTGTAGTAGCCAAAATTAAAAACAGATTTTTTTGTGTAACACGTTGATGAATCTACTGACATCATTAATTAGGCCCAGTTAATTGCATTCTTTCGTTTAATTGATGACGATGTCTTAATCAACCAATTTCTTTGCAGTATGAAGTTATCCACAACTACTAAAGGTCAAAACATTTTTGATATATTATTGGCATGCCTTGAAAAGCATGGTTTATCATGAATCGTGTGTGGGAGTGTGTACTGATGGAGCACCCTCTATGGTGGGTTCAGTGAAAGGTTTCGCCTCTCTGGTGGAGAACGTTATTTCTAGCATCGTGTGAACTCATTGTTTTTTTGCATAGAGAAGTACTGTTTTCAAAGATCTCTCAAAATGAACTGAAGGATGTAATTAATCAAGTGATAGAAAGAGTAAATTACTTTAAAACACGGCCCATGACGACTAGAATAATTGAGGTGTTGTGCAGGGATGCGGATTCTCAAAACGTTCGCCTGCTATTACATACAGAAGTACAATTTTTGTCCTAGGGAAAAGTACTTTCACGTGTGAATGAACTTCAGAAAAACTTCTTTCCTTTGAGAATGAAAAACATGATCGATTTTGCAAATACCTTAGTAATGACTTGTGGATGTCCTAAGTTGAGTATTTAACAGAGATATTTGGCCACGTAAATTCTTGGTAGACCAAAATACGAGGTAAAAATGAAAACATTCTAACTTATACAGATAAATTGGTTGCTTTTAAGATGAAAATTGTTTTGTGGAGGAACAGAATCAAGGCAGGCAATTAGGACATTTTTCCATTAATTTGGAAAACCTGCAATAAAAAAAGATTCCTATTATTCATGAACATCTCACATGCTTAGCAAAACGAATTGATGAATACTTTCCCTCCATCAGCATTGATGAGTATGATTGGATTCGCAGTCACATTATAGATTTTGCTGTTACCAGTCCAACTAATTTTGAGTTGAATGAAGAAGAAGAATTAGCAAGTCTTTTCAGCGCTCAAAGACTGAAATTGAAGTATGCTCAGTAACTGTTAAACTCCTTTTGGGTTTTGGTTATGGAAGAGTACCCTTCAGTTATCGAAAAAGCTATCAAGATTCTGTTGCAGTTTTGAACTTTTTACCTGTGTGAACTAGGGTTTTCTTATTTGCGAAACATCAAAACTAAGAAACGTGCAAGGCTTGAAAGTGTCGAGGAAGACTTAAGAGTATGCCTCTCTCACATTTGACCAAATATTAGAACTGTTGTAAAGAAGCACCAGGCTCAAGTTTCACACTAAAATCTTTACTTCTTTCATGTATCATATTCTCTTTTATTCTTTGAATTTTACTCCAAATATTATTTGACATTTGTCTTATTGTAATAGAAAAAGGAAATTAGTATGTGAACTTAAGACGTATAATTTTTATATTTCATTTATAGCCGATGTATGAAATAATGAAATTCTACTTGTATTTTGTCGTTCAAATTTGTCTTGAAATTATACGGAGTCTCAAGTGTTACGTGGAAAAGGCATTAGCAATAGAAGTATAAATTTTTCCGACAGGTGTGCCGATAACAATTGAGAAGTTTGATAGCATGCCACGGCTCAAAAAAGGTTGGGAACCACTGCCTTAGAGCATAAAATTGAGTACAGAGTACTAATAAATTTGAAATTTTCAATGCAAGAGCAGAAAATTTTAGTTTAGCCATAAAATTCTTATTAAATATTTACCAAGCTTCAAAGACAGAACAATGTTAATGGCATGGAAACCAAACAGTATTATAACATTGCCGACATTGTCAACGAAATTTTACTCTGTTTGGTCTCCTGAATAACGATAGAATGGACTGCAGTATTTTTTGATACCTGATATGCCCCCAAAACTTATGAGATAAGTCTGAATTTCACGATACTTTCCTCCTGATAGACAATCCTTGTGAATTAAGATAACGCAAGATTTACACAAAATAATGTGCAGAAAAGGAATGAATCAAAAAGTTTGACATAAAGCCATCATAAATGCTATGAATGTTCTTTCATGATATACAAAATTGCTTAAAAACAAAGAAGTTATTGAAGTTTAGAGAGAAGTAAATGCAACAAACAAAAGTACTTCCATTGTAAACTTCTACTAGTAAAATGAAATTTGAAATGAACCTGGTCCACCATCTTTAGATAAATTATCGGAAAATATAACGGAATACAAGGAGTTATCAAAATACTTACCAAATAAAGAAAAATTTGAGTTAATTAGCAAAAAAGGTACTTATCCGTACGAATACGTTAATATTTATGAAAAAATATATAGGGTTTGGCTTCTAGGAGGGAATTTTACTGTCGATTGAATAATAACCAAATAACGGAGGATCAGTATCAACGTACATTAAATGTTTGAAAAGCGTTCAATTGTAAAACAGTCATAAACTAACATCATTTATATCTTAAAGTCGATATATTATTGCTAGCTGATGTATTGGAGAACTTTAGAGGAATGTGTTTGAA
>VCRD01005404.1:5752-20277 GCA_006783055.1 Trinorchestia longiramus
GTCCCATCCTCCGATGTCCCATCCTCCGATGTCCCATCCTCCGATGTCCCATCCTCCGATGTCCCATCCTCCGATGTCCCATCCTCCGATGTCCCAACCTCCGATGTCCCATCCTTCTGTGTCCTATTCCACTCCTCTGCCTTACCTATTGGTTCCCTGGATTCAGATCATCGCTCGCACGTTTTCATGCTCTCAAACATTTTTCGTTTAATTTATTAGAAATTTGAAAATGGAAACGACTAAGAAGTTTAAGCATTCCTTAACTGAAAAGCTTTTTGGATTCAGTATCAAGAATGCGAGTTATTTATTACAAGTTACAAGAAAAAGGGAGAAAATGGAACATATGAACAAAAAGAGCACGGGCAATAAAGCTACGAACAACTTTTCCTACTAGATACCTGGAGTAAAAATGATCTATCCATCTCATAGTTTTGAAAAGATGCGAAGATTAAAATTTTTGAACCAAAAGTATTCGAAAGAGAATCTTAAATTTTGAAATTACCGTTGGATACTTTATGCCAGACTCCTCTGTGTCAATGTAGAGTGTAGAGAAATGTTATTACTTCTATCATTTTGTTTTATTATTTCTATCTATTCTTGTCGTTGCTGATATAGTAATTATTATTACATTCCAGATTTAACCTCAGTTTCTTATCAAATACATAATGTACTATTTGAAACCCATCCTTTTTCGGGCTCAATTGTTCCCGCATGGGGAGCCAATTTTTTCTATTTAAAAAGAATTTACGTTGCCCAATTTAGGTTTGCCTTTTGTTGATTTTAATTTGTTTTTTCATACAATTATGATTGGTCAATACGTTTTTACAATAATGAAAAACTAATCCATTTGTATTACGTCGATATTGTCATGCGTACTAAATTTCTTGCTCACCATTTTTCCCTCGTAAACCCGAGTTACAACTTTGTATTTACGTTAAGAAAGTTCTTATCCTTTTTCACCATAATTTTCACGGGACTTATACTGCTTCCCTTCGCGCTCAAATGGCAACTCCCTCATCTCTCAGTCCAAGCTTCCATCTATATCATTTTCAATTCATAACCTCCTCTCCCCGCTCAGAGAACGGCTTAGACACTGCCCGCGAATGGGCTAGAGTAACTTTTCTTCAGTTAAATTGACCATTATTTAGTTCTAACTCGTAGAGATTATTTTGCTTCCTACCATTTTGATTTGTGATTCATGATTTTCTAGTATTAATATAAACTTTTCTGATCAGAAAATATGTCTGATTTGAGCAAAAAACTATTCCACGATTGTATCCTAAATTAATGTTCTCTCTTTTTACAATTTATTATCATCGAAAAAGTAAGGTTAATCGTCGCAGGAAGAACGGTGAGTATGATGAGTGTTATCCATTCAATTTTATAAGATAAACATGAACGGTATGTTCTTCTGTTGCGTTTTGCTTGCGTCATTAGTCGCACAAGGCAGCGCGAACAAAATGCATTTTTGTATCAGAATAATAATCATGGCCATTATTCGAGCCTACATGCGTTGGATGAGTCGCTGATGCATACAGACGTACAGTAAATAAGAATATCAACATAATAAACCCTTTCACAATAAAGTTTTACTAGCTTATTGAAACTAAAATTTAGGTAGTTGGGCAACGCAACGCTGGACTAGTCAAACCAAACTAGAAGGACAACGTAATTTAGCAATCACTGTAGAGTTCTCTTTGACCTAACGAGCTACAACATTTATTGTGCACATCTTCACATAGCTCCACGCATTCATTCGCTTACATAATGTGTATTTTATACACATCTTATAGGGCTTCTTCGTACTCGCTTATTCTAATCGATTTGTAAGATGAAGTAAAAAGAGTTCATTCTAAGATAAGCAAGGCAAACAGGTGATTAATAGTTCTGTAAAGCCTAGTAAGGTTTTTATGGCCCACTGACTAATGGAAGTAAGCATTATAAAATTAAGGTGATTTGGACCAAGAGCTTCCATATACGTGGGCGGATATATTACATGAAAAATTTAAATTATGGTTTATGCAATAGTTATAAACTTTCCTGCGAATCTTGGCGGGGCAGAAGTATTTGGCTCAACAATATTCTTTCTGGCTTAATAGGAACGATGTGGAAAGCCTGAAAATTGGTGAAAGAGAATTTAAACAGATACTGATGAGCCAAACCAGCTGTGCTTTTTTCAGCGAGAACACGAGTGAGAAACAAGCAGGCAGTCACAGAGAGAATTTTAGAAGGGCGGTGTAGTGGGAGCCTACCAGGCTTACAGCCAGCGTTCCAGATTAGGTTGGGGCGTCTAATGGTGAGACGTTATAGGGGAAGATGTAAATCCGGACTAAGTCGGAAATCAATAACGCTCTTGTGACGGTCAGAGTGAATCAACTCCTGCGAAATGATCGCTAAACTTACAGTGTTCGCAAAATTCCCTTAAGATAACTAACACAAGATTGAGAAGGGAGCCTCTCTCAGTTAAGTTCAATGGAATTGCTGTTGATGGAATAGGATTCTACCTATCAGCTCTGTCCTATTGCTGCAGTTCTCTGGCTGACTTGTGAGTTGCATGTAAGAAAGCAAAGCATCCTGGTAGTAGCAACTGAACTAAAATTTACTTTCGACTAAATTGCATGTGAGCGAGAATGAATTAAAAAGGAACAATCCATTTTTCCTCATTAAATTGAATTCAGTTTCATTCCATCCTCTTACTTTTATTTAAACAGGAACTGTTTTGAGAGGCGATTGCTATAACAGAAACAAGGGTACATGCCTCTCATTAAATGGAAATGTATATGGTACTGTCATTAAATTTCAAGAAAAATTCACGATTTCTGAATCCCTAAAATGTGCAAAATCCACCTTCATGTTGCGGAGAGTGATGCAATATTTGAGAAATATTTTCTCTTCACATATGATTCAATGGAAGTTGGTATTCGCACGTACTGAGAGGACGGGGAAATAGCTTATTTTTTTACTAAAATAACGAATTTGTAAACCGACACTCGCTCAACATTAGAATAAATGATACTTGGCACCTTTCTATACATGAATAACATGATCAATTTGTAAATATTTTACTCTGATGAATTCATCACTTTTTGCTGCAGTGTACTATTTTTCATAAGCCTTTTTGCGTGTAAAAAAAATATTGAAGCTTAGGGAAAACTTCGTAAGAAAATGACGCTCGAAAATTAAATTCCTAGATTATATACCAGGAGTAAACATTCTCTTTTCCCAGGTAAATGTGCACATTGAAAACTTCAGTGTCTCTAGCATACAAAAATACAGCACACCAGCAAGCACCAAATTGGAACGAAATAGAAGTTACAGAGTAGAAATAAAAGCAAGTGAAGTTTGGCGCATCTTCAAGAGCTGCATCTTAAAGGTTCGCCACATAAACTCAACGACTTTTCAAAGGTTATTCATTCAAGGCAACCCTACAGCCAGAATAAGTTATTTGTTTTCTTATGCTTAAGAAAACATATTTTGTGCTGGAGAAAAAGGACTAAAGATTTTAGCTTTGCAAGGATTATCCTGAGTCTGCGTCTAAGGCATGCCGACACAAGCACTGAATACATCAGGGATTTTGTGCGTTTCCAGTCACGGCCTTGCACTTCCTCACGGTCTGCAGTTAGCGTTTGGAATAATTTTTACAATTAAATGCAAAACAATTTGTTTCATGAACCACAAGAACGCTTAAGGTCAAAATTTAAAATTACTCTATACAAAAAAGGTCGAAGCAACTTCCAGCCGAATGATCCAATTGTTAACGCAGAGAAAGACTGGAATAGCTCATCTCAGATTTCACACCCAGAGCTTGTGTTTTCTTTTTTTTATCTTCCCATGCGGGGGAAAAAACGCCATTGGGCTCCCGATTTGACACTTGGCGAAGTCTTTCCCTCACGCTGCGGCCTCCCCTTTGTCTTTGTTATCTTTACCATTATCGGTGTTTGCGCTCTTTGGTGTAAGTTATTCAGTTGGTTGCTTCCCCAGCCCTCTATTGACTCGAGCCACTCAGCTAATGTTGTAATGTTTCCGTCGGACGGACGGCGCTGCAAGCTCCGACGAGCCAAGTTTGTCCCCAAGAGTTCAATCAGGTTCATTAGTTGTGCCAAATCTCAACTGCTGTAGAGAGTTGCTCATTAAACTGTATTAAAGCTATAAAAAGTTAATTGTTAAGTATATAATAGCCCTTAAACGTTGATTGAACAGAATAGCTTTAAGGATTTGATTAAACAGTATACAAGCATTAAAAAGTTGTTGATTAAGAAGTATCACAACTTTGAAAAGTATACGATAAGTAGTATCAGCTAGAAAGAAATAGCACTAAATCTAATACCAAAAATGACGTCGTGTGTTTATATATTTATTTATTTATATATTTATTTATTTATGCGTTTCGTGACACTTTAAAAAAAATTAGAGACATTCAGAGCCTTATATACTCGAGTCCGTATCGTGGATACCGAGTTCGGCGGGGTATTGCCCTATGATTCGGGTACATTGTACCCAAATATGACACGAATTGCAGTCAATCGCAGCAGCAAAAAACCAAGTGTCTTGGTTTTCACTAGGAATATTGTCATTAAAGAAATACTCAATTAAAATGTTTTTCCTCTGTAAATATATATAAAACTAAATATATTGAATTGCGTTCTTATACGCAATTTTATTTGATATCTTTCCAACAGTGTTTGCCATCATTTCTGATGGCACGGGTATTATCACAAAATCTCTGCCGTCATCTTTGACGGCTGGGTACTCTAGTTTCAATATAATTACAAACGGTACGTTTGTATTTGCTGGCACTAAAATTGGAAAACTATATAAATTTTTTATTTTGATCATGCTTACAAAATCTCGTCAAAATTTTGTTAATTGCGTGACCGATCCTTGAAGGTAAGAATTATACATAATTGTAGTGCCATCAATTAACTGCTTCAATTTTGTTGTTGGAGAATCTATTCCCATTGCCTGCGTAGGACAAATGATGGACTTTTGTACTTGAATTATCTACACAGAATTTTCAAAAGCTTCAATGAGAATGAAGCGAAATAATTCACGGCTTTTATTGACTATTGCTCTTTTCACTTTGACGTACCTTGAACTTCCTAAAGACGACGTTTTGCTCAAAACAATTCTCGTGTGTAATATGTTGCTACTTTAGGCAGGAATATTGTGAAAGTATCTTCCTCTCACACAGTTACTAAAAATATATAGGAGACCGGGTCATCAAAATTACTCATTTCAAAGAAGGTAGGCGAATACTCGTTGAAATGTTTAAAAATTAAACCGTACGTCGAACAAATTTAAGCGTCAAAGCTTAGTTTAGAAATTTCAATGGAAACCAAAGTGTTTATTGTCCCCAAAAATATATGTTGCTCCAAAGGGGAGTGAATACTTCGAAGTGCCCAAGTTTTTGTGCGTACAAAGCCCAAGTTTTAAAATAACAGTCACAAGCCAGAGAGTTCCTCACCCTTATTTCATTTGCATGCTTATCCTTTAAAGTTACTGACTGCAGTGAAGGAGCAAAGAGAAATATGGATGAGAATAGTTACACTCACATGGCATGTAACATCAAAGTGCCCCACCAAAGAGATGTAAAGCGTTTGAGCAAAACCAATCAGTGCAAATATTATACAAGGGACACCTCGTACTGACAACAATGGAGTAAACTCGGATTGTTTAAAAACAAGTGGGGGAAGGTGAAACGAAATTTTGCTTTCTGACATTTATAAAACATTGGACTTTGACACTACATGATGAAATGAAAGACATGTCACAGACAGAGGTTATTTTTGTTCAGCAACGATGGTGCTTAGAGTAATAAGCAAAACGACAGAATTTCAATCAATTTCATGTTTGTTAACTCAGAAAAATTGATACGTGAACATTAAAATTATTGTGGGACATTTTTATCACCAGTACTGGGAATATTTAGATTACTGTGAGCAATAAATGAGCAACTCTTTCGTAACAGCAGCAAAATAATTACAATTTCTGAGCCTGATAATTTTTCTCTGTAAAATTCAAAAATCAAACAGAATATCTATATTTCCAATTGCCATGAGTTCATAATTTTCTTTTGGACCACGAAATTCTCAATTCATTCCGTCACTTACGTAAAAATGAATTATTTTTAGCAAAAGTTACGTGATAGCGAAAAAAGCAGGATAGAAAAAATGATGGAGCCACACCATGAATTGACACTCTGCCTTGTTTCTGTTCTTTTCGGATTCTGTGTTTAGAACCTGCGTGTAAATGTCGTTTAACTGTTTAGAACAGACTATTTTATGCAAGAAACTGTTCAGTTCAGTATGAAAAACAGAAACTTGTTCTTATAAAAACAATTGCATAGTTATCTTTCAATGTGCAGAGTATCAGCAGCTCAGCAGCTTGAGAACTTCTCAGTTCTCTTGCTTTCGATGTCTCTGATGATTTCATTTAAGTCTAAATGATTTTGTAGCGGCTTTTAAAAATCTGATTAGTGCAAAACCTCGTACGAGTCCTATGACCGTAGGAATAGGTGCTTGTTTAACTTCAAGACCAGCAAGGAACATAACATAAAAAACATGAAATTGAAAAGAAACGAAACCAAAAATACGTATACATTTCTCTTGGCTCAGCACGCGAAGTAAAACTTTGAAATATTTATAGCGTACCTCTACGTTGCTGGCCCCATCAGACTCCTAGGACAGAAGAAATAGGAGAGAAAATAATGGTGATTGCTCAGGGCTCCAGCGCCTGCGGAGGCAACAAACTGCCTCCGTTCCAGCAAATGTGTGCTCCGGATTCGCTTATCAGAAGGCGCCACGCAGCCCGCCTGGCCCAGACAAATACACGCCAAATGCAAGAAAAATACCAATCACAAGTGAAGGAAACGTGCTGCAACTTCAGAAGAATGTATCGAAAAGAAGCAAATGTTTTTAGTTGAAATAGGGACAGTATATATGTTGAAGGAAGTCGTAAATGAGTTCATTAAAACTAATGATAAATATTGGGCCCACCTAACGAAACTAAATGTACCTAAGAGAATACAAGTGAACGAACCTAATGAATATGTACAGTGTAAAGTTACAATAGAAAATAAAGGGGTTGTAAGTATCACTATCACCAGCTTGATCGACTGGTGAGCGAATCTGCTTGCAAGCGGAAAGACCCGGGTTCGAATCCCGCTGCCGACATGGTTGACGCGGCTAGAAATACGGCATGGGACTTGGGTATACAACCGAATAATTGTCGAAGTAATTATCCGACCCAAGAATGGGCCAGAAGGTTCGTTCCTATAGCCTAATTCTATTCTATTCTATTCTAAGTGAGCAAACAACATACTCTACTGTAACAAAAATTTAAGCAAAGTTTTTGAGTTTAAAATTAATGGAAGTATTAGAACTATAATCAAATGAGGATAAACAATGACAGTAACTAAAAGAAAATTTTCAAGAGAAAGCATCGAGGAAATAAAAGATTGAACAAGATTAGACCACGTTTAAAGAGACAACTTCAAAGAGACTAACATACTGCCACTCCAACGAGATAAAATATTTAAAATTGAAGCAATCAGATACAATTTCGAATGCAATAGTGCAGGTCGGCTGGAAACTGCGTTGTGCAGTCTCACATTAGGAGCAATAAACAACAATCAATCCGTGCATGACGAATAGCCGATAAAGTCCAGTACATACTTCCGTAACAAGTTTTATTTTTTGTAGTTCGTAATAAAGAGTGAAGCTCCAGCTGATCCTGCAGTATTGAAAACAATTTTTGAAAAAATCTGAAAACTGAACGATTCCTGAGTAATATAGTAGAAAAAAAATATAAAATGACTTTCGATACATGGCATGACTGAAATGACATGTCTAACGTAGTTGTAATAGGTGTAATAAATTTTTGCTGGATAACCTCGAACTAAGAAGCATTGAAAAGCAAAGTTTCTTTTATCTTATTTCGTCTTAAAGACACATTTTTTTATCTTGGGCAAAATGAAAGTGCATAAAATCTAATTTTTTTAGAACTATGATATGCACGAGGCAGCAAATAACTTCAGAGAGGGTTTTATTCTAGCCGATTATCTGTACTGTGAGGACTGCAAGAAAGGATGTTGGCTGCTACAAATTGCGAACGAAGTGTTAATCAACTTCCCATCAATAAAAATTTAACCGGCATAAAATAATGAAAATTTTGTACCAAAACTGCCAAATTTAGTAAGGATGGAGACTACGCACAGGTTTCAGACGGTGGTTGGAGTACAGCACTACATCTTCCGTCCAAACACAGGGTCGTGTGGAGGGTTCCGTAGAGCAACATGACCACATGGCGTACCCTTCGTGCCATGTGGACTACATCATCACCACCAGGGCCGTCTAAAGTACATCTATAACCAATCAATTGAATAAGCTTGAGCCAAATGGCCACCGTCTGCCAAAAACATTAAAAATTGTTTTTCTTATACTGCTTTTTAATTTGGTGTGCATTAAAAAAATGTTAGTAACGTGTTGTCTTTATATCTTGTTTCCTGCACCAATACTTCACATGCAACAAAACTAAAGGCTTGTAATCTACCTATGAATTATGATGGACTGCATGAACTTGACAATAAATTTATATTATTCACCCCCACAAACTAAATAGGCGATCATTTCGCTTCGGTAACTGTAAATTCAGTGTACGTACTTTTGTATAGCTAGTAACTATCAATAGTTTTAAAGCATTACTGCGGCTTAGAATTGCATGAAAGAGTATCTATCAAACTAATATTAAAAAGTACTTAGCAGTAAGTATTTCCCGTACTGCAACTCGTCGGCGCAGGTTTCGAAGAACTCATTCGTAGAGAATCTATTCATTTCGAAACGGTTGTTTTCAATTTTATCCACCTTTTAACTTTTTTCGATAGTAGCTCTAAAATATAAAGTTTTTGGGTCGTGTTGAAAAGTGGTGGTTTTCCGAGAGCTTTTGGAATTCCAAACATTCTGTGAGAAATAAGAGTTAATTAATCCAACCAAATCCATGAGTCTTCTGTGGAACGTGACTCGGAATGTGCACATGCATTACAGTAATGTTGTAAGAACACGCACAGGTACAGCTAATTCGAAATCATAAATTAATGTCACTGTGAAACTATTTAAATAAAAACGTAATAAAGTAGACCCGACGTGTTTAAATTAACCTCAACGTAGTCACGCTACTTGGAGAATATTTACCCCACCGGTGATATTTATCCCAGCTTGAAATCAGGGTGCAACAGCACTGATCAGCAGTGATTCTGCCACGCAATCTGCACCTCGACCACCCATGCAGGAGAGCGCGATGGAAGCTACAGCTAACGCGCTCCCGATGTTTCCTAATAAAAATCCAATTAGGGCTGTTTGTGCAGCGCCTCTGGAGAGCCATCATAGGCAACCCACCGTTTGGCCAGCCGAGGGAAAGTCGCCGGTGCAAACTGGGCGCCTGCTGAGTGTGGTTCGCATCCAATTTTTGACAATCTGGTCCGTGTGACCGAGGGTAGTTTTTAAACACTTATCTTGAGAATTTAATAAAATATAATGTTTTGTTTTCGACGCTGTGTACTACTGCAGTACGACGCTAGCTAGAATCTAAATTTTAGGTTCTCAACTGCAGAAAATTTTAACTGTATGAGGGAAATTTCTCGGTTTGAGAAGACGATAGGATTTGTAACCCTTTGCATGTACAGTATAGTTCAACGCATTAACACAGAAAATAATATTTAGAGTCCAGAAATAGGAATAATAGACATGGACATATGAGGAAGGGAATATAATTCTAGTGTTCGACCATCCGAGTGTGTAAAATAAATTATAAATTGAAAACGCTCTGTTAACCCTGTATAGAATTTTAAAAGTCTAAATTTTTGGCAATAGCCAGTGGAACCATGATGACTTTCATTTGGACTGCATAGAAATAGCTTAACGTTTATACCATAGCATGCAACGCGATTAAATATTGTTCAAAACTACGAAGGCTTGAAATTTGTTTCTTGATTATATTCTAAGGAATTCTTCGAATTGCTCATTGCTGATTGTGGAGAATCAGTAATTTTGTAAAGACCTCATGGCTTGGAAGCTGGCAGTCGGTGAGAGGGAGTTCAGAGTTCACGTTGGTGGGAGACTCACCGTCATTGCAGGTTGATAGTTACGGCAATGGGCGCAAGACTTTGCAAGAGCGCAAGAAGTAAATGCATTAAAAATATTTGTAAAGTAGTAGGATATATGTATATGTGTGAAGTAGGATGCAACACAAACATAAGAATGCAGAATAAACAGTGATTGGGAAGAGCTATCCCTTTAATTCTATCACTCACCGTTTGAAAAAGCAAAAGGTGAGGGAAATAATGACATTGCCGAGTTGGATAGTGAATCGGTTTCTGTCTCAAATAATTTTCAAGTTATGATTAATTCATAACGAAGTTCAAAGTACATAAGAAAATATCGAACTATGTATTTTCTCGAACGAAAGGAGGTGAATGGTGAGATAGTTAAGTGATAGAGAAGAATGACCACACTTCAGTCGAAGAAGAGCTGTTCAGGTTTCACTTAAGTTTTCCTCACATCATAAAAGCGTCCGGCACAGACTGTCTTGCGCCTACCAGTTGATTGCTTCGTTTCTGACTGAAACATGCGAAGACAGCCCATCTGGTGGGCAGGTATGTGAATTAGTTCACAACTGATTTCCAGTCAATATTTTTCGATGGAATTTTTACAATCAGGTGAAACTAGATCGGTGACATTGAATTGTCACCATAATTCTGCGTTGGTTTTCTCAATGACTTCTAAACGTGTTCCGGATACGATGCAAGTTTACCTACAAAAATTCTAAATCTACACCTTGTGATGATGCAGAATTGCTGTCATAGAATATGTTTAGACGAAAAAATAACAGCATTATCCGTGGCCTACGTTAATATGGATATTGTCCAGTTGGGTTTGTTGATGCTGTGCTTGGTAAATTTTGAAACACGAAACTTCTTATCATTAGGGCAAATAATTCTATGTATCAATTGACCGTATGATAGAAGACTCCCCAGGTTTATCTTTATAAAAAAATGTAGATTAAGAAACGTTTCGAAAAAGGACTCCATTATTGAGAAGGTTGTGCGCATAGCTGTGTCGATACAGAGTTCCATTAGGGCTGCATCGAGGATTATCTCCATATTAATCAATGTTCGAGCGATCCCAATTAAGCATTACAGTGTCTAATTACCGGCCCACAAAGGCACATATCATTGCCTCGCTCCTCATTGCGTTTAATCCTGGCAAGCCAAAAATTGCTTAGCGATCAATAATTGGTGCTGCTTCAATCAGTCACTTGGAGCCCAATCAGCGGTAATCAGGCACTTGGAGCGAGGCTTGTCCTTTTAATCCTCGTGATCGGAGCACCCAGCGAGCATAGGCATCTCCATGTAGGAAGAGGGAAAGACAATGAAGCCATCGTGCCTCACAAGGAACCAGGAAAATTGTGAGCCAAGCACCGGAATCTCAAAATTTATAAAGAAAACCATCCAGTCGATACCGATGCCACCATCACTTGCAACCAGAGGTTAGTGAGGTGCGAGCATCTCAGTTCACTCAAACGAAGAAATCGAATGATCATTCATAAGGCTATAAAATTAGTGCAAAATCGGCTACTTATGAATCAGCATGTTAAAGGAAATGAATAGAAAACTTAAATAGTAATATTGCTTTTCCTGAGCAGAGTAAAATTTACGGGAGAGTTGACGTTCATGCTTTCTAGTGTGTTTTGATGTCAGAAAATCTTACAGTAAATCCTCAAACACTGAGAAACAACTTGTATGAAGCTTTTTATGTATTGGAGTTTTGTCAGAATACAGAAGAATAAATGGCACATGATCATGTAGTATGAATACAATGTGCAATTTTCAGTTTGATGGATATTAGACAATTTAATTTAAGATTAGAAATTATAGGGTCTAAACTACATGAGCCCAACCTCTAGACTCAGTCCAGAGGATAAATTGAATACAAAGTTCATTATAAATA
Organism: Trinorchestia longiramus; assembly: GCA_006783055.1. Classification (NCBI taxonomy): domain Eukaryota; kingdom Metazoa; phylum Arthropoda; class Malacostraca; order Amphipoda; family Talitridae; genus Trinorchestia; species Trinorchestia longiramus. The sequence continues at coordinate 17,755 of VCRD01005404.1, forward strand.
AAAAAAATTGAATTTCTGTGTTGAATTCAAGACGCCTCAGCTGTCGTTTTCTTAACGAAACGAAAGTATTCTTTTTTGTCTTCTGCGCCTATATTTCTTTTCTGAATATATGAGCTAGTCCATTAACAAATAGTGAAATTTGAACACTTTGACAGGATAGTGAAATTCGTGGGTTAAACTACATTTATATTGGACGCATCTGTCTCACACATCTAATGAAGTTTGAATTCAAAAAATATATTTATTAATTTGCATTTAATATCACAAACTGCCATTAGAATTATACATTGATTGGTTCCATAAAATCGTTTGATATGTTTTATAATAGAAAAAGAATTACTGAATTAACAATCTAGACAACAAAAATTATTCGTCAGTCTTACATGAGTATTCCATAGCTGTTGGCAACGAATTTACAAAAACATCTGGTTTTTTCCTCAAACTTTGTGGATGCAAACAAAATTTACGTTTTCTTGTAGATCTTGCATAACGTTTATTTAGAAGTGATACTTAGATGAGCATTTTCAGCTTCTCAATTATTTTCAGATTTTATGTACTTCCTTTATGAGTCGAGGGGATACAACTTATGCCCACGGAATTTTAAATAAAGGTGAAATAATTCTACCCACTGAACGAAAAGAGGATTCACGTGAACCAACCCTGAGTGTACGTGACAAGGCTGGTACTTCGTAGTCACCAGATGACTTGGCAGACTTGTTAGTCGTCGAGTTATTCGAGTGTGTGCGATCACCGATAAGAATAATCACTGTAAGAACTTGTTTATCGTCAGTTATTCCTAATAACTTCACACCAGAATGACTCGGAGAAATGACTGGGAGAAGCGTTGTCTCATCCATGAAGTACATATAGCTAAAAATAAATAACTAGGTTAAAAAAAACACTGACAGACTTCGTTTTATAAAACTTATACATAAAGACATGAGAATGTATTCTTTAAAAGTTGCCCTGTCACGATGTTGTGTTTACCTTACTACAAGTTGTTTTGAAAAGAGACATACTAATTTGCTAAAAAAATGAAGCCAATGATGGGTGTCGAAAACAATTAAGAACGGAAATATTTTGGAACATTCAGACAGAAATGTAAACACTCAGTCTCGTAATGTTTCATTCAGGTTTCCATTCATGTGCGTTGCTTTGAAATCAATTTGGTAAATTATCATAGAAGAGAACTTTTCAAATCATTCCCTGCTTCTAGTCGTATATTGATACAATAATATCAAAACAGTGCTGTGACTGATCTGGCCATCCCTGTAAATTTTATATATCTTTCAATATAAATGGTTACTGTTTGTTCACAAATTTTAGAGTTTTTGGTAGCAGTGACGGCAGTTTTTCTGAGCAAGACGAAAAACCGTGATCTCTGAGAATTGACTTTTCTAGAGCGGTCGGTGGTTGTGAATAGAGTCAAGAGTCTTATCAAGATGAAGAGTCGTAGGGAGAGGAACTGTAGCTATCATATCGAGGTGCCACATCACCATTACGCCACTCTGAGGCGCCTTGTCGAGCTGTTTGATCTCTGTCACCTTCATGAACAGAAACTAAAAAATCCTAATGTGAAGGACAAATCACCGGTCGGAACAGAATATTCCACTGGAATATAATTTAATTCAAGACTTTATCTAACCAAACACTAATGCGTTAAAATAATTCTTAAATCCCTTAATTAATGAAATCAATTGTATTCATCAGTATGACATCCATAAATTTGCAGACCCAATCGATGCTACTAGCATCTACTGAGTAAGAATTTATTTTGAAGTCAATTACATGAAATTATTACTAAAGTATTTGGAACGATGATGCATGCCATTACTTGTAGCGTATCATTCATTGGGAATGGTTTTCGGAATAATTTCAGAAATGTTTTTACGTTATTCTCCATTATGTTTTCCAAAATATTCAGGATGTTTCAAAGATATTTTCCAATGATATTTTCCAGGAACATTTTCCAGGAACATTTTCCAGGAACATTTTCCAGGAACATTTTCCAGGAACATTTTCCAGGAACATTTTCCAGGAACATTTTCCAGGAACATTTTCCAGGAATATTTTCCGCAAATATCTCCTACATTTTTCACAAGTATTTCCCAAGATATTTATCGCAATTTTTCGCAAATACTTTTTGAACCTTGATTATGAACCTATAAAAGTCTAAATTCTCATAAATTCGAGGTATGATATTTCTTAACTATGCCCTAAAAAAATCAACTAGGTTAGTCATTAAGTTAAATGAGTTGTCAGATTACGATCTAAAGACTAATTATTGAAAAAATCTTACAACAATCAACATTTCAACCCTTGTAGTACTATAAATTCAATCATAAGATACACAATAAAAAGTGTTTATATAAAAAATAGAATTATTCATCTAATATGAAAAATTTAATGGAATGTATTTTGTAGAAAAATGAAACGATACAACAGCTTACGATTTATATCTCCACTCAGCGTAACGCCACACCACTCAGCGTAACGCCACACCACTCAGCGTAACGCCACACC
>VCRD01005405.1:9057-26223 GCA_006783055.1 Trinorchestia longiramus
CACTTCTGCCTGCCGCCTCACCCGTATATACTGGTCAGGTCTGTTCTCAGGCACCCACGCTCCTGCCGACACCCGACGTCTGGCTGGTGTGTTCAGTGGCGCGTTTTCCTTCCCATAGAAGGGCTGGTCGCGCATGACAGATGACACCGTCAGCTGTAGCGGGCTGAACTCGCCACTCTCCAAGCCCATGGGTTCATCGCACTCTTCCAGAACTGAACATAGAAATATAATGCATCAACCCTGAACCGACCACATTTTTCCCAGAAGAGAGCAATGCAACACAACCACTCACTGTTCAATGACTGATCAAATTGTCGGTAACGTCTAAACAAACGGAACTGTCATATGTTCGAGATTTCTGTCACTGTTGTTTGTAGTGTTGCGTTATCAAACACCATGAGTGTGGATCTGAAACACTCTTACAAAGAGTTTTCTAGCATGGTACATTTGGATTGTAAAAGGGTAAAATTTGAAAGGATTTCGTAATAACTTGTGGCTTTCTACACATCAAAACCAGGCACAATCTTCCAACAACACAGTTGTGTAAGTATAAGCGGAATTTGTTTTCATCGTCAGGGTGATGACTGTTGATAAATTGTTTGATCAAAGTTTTTAACACCTGCAGTTCAAACAAAGTACAGCTAACAGCTATAATACGAGCTGCAACTATAGCAATGTAATCGTGCAGTAATTAAGTTCAGTAATTAATTAGGCAATATGTTATAGATAGAGTAATTTAATTTAAAAAGCTGGGTCCTAGTTTTCACTGAAACACAAAAATTTTCTTCAATATTTAACGTAAAATTAATGTCAGCTTTCGCAATTTGTGAGCATGTCAGAGTTTCAGGGTGATACATTATTTAAAAATGTGTAGGCGGATTTTAGTTCGCTACATTGATCATTTAAAAACAATTATTTGAATTGCATGAGCATTCTTACTTTCGAATGCCGATTTCAGTTTAATAGAAAAATTTTACCGCTGAAAAGAGCTTATTTTTCACTCTAAAACTAATTCCGGCAGCAATTTAGAATGTGATTTCTGCAACAAATATACATATATTTTACAGACGCGGTTAGTGCCCTGTCGTGCTAATAACCCAACAGCCAATAGCGTGTCACTTACTAGTAGGCCTCTTTGTGGTGGTAGGCAAGCTGCAGCCAATCAGCTCGACCCTCATGACGGGCCTCACGTTCCAGGTAATGGGTGTGATCCTCACGAGGCGCGTCTCCACAGGCCTCGGCAGCAGGCGAGTCACAGGCAGGTTTGTGCCTCGAGATGGCCCTCTGAAGTACTGGAGACACAATAAATTAGGAGGCAAAACAATACATTCGCAAATGAATTCCAACAGAATTGAAATACTATATATGATTTCAACGTAATTCGTTATAACATAATATGGAATGCTCATAGGAGAGCTGTAACAAAAAAGCAAATCACAAGACAACACGACCGTACGCAAACTCGACATTTCAGGTACACTCACCACCACAGGAGAAAGAGGATCGTCAGGGTTCTCCAGGACCGTAGACCATACTGTTCCTGTAAAGAAACAATTATCTAGAAGCTGAACCTTTAAAATATGAGATGCAAAATTACTTGAACTCGTGCAAGATTCGCTTCTGCAAAACGCTTTTACTGTGAGAAAATAAATGTACAGGAGTTCCTTTTCGGTTGTAAAATCTGTTCGGGAAAAATTCGAATAAATTCTAATTCACCATGAATAGGTAGCTATATTTTCCTCTGAATGGTGAAAATTGTATACGCGACTATCATGAGGCCTTCGGTTTGATTCAAGTGCCTCCAAACCATACTATAGTGAGATTATAAGTTTTGAGTAACAAAATTGTAATGAATGGGTTCTGCTACGGCTATGGTTGTAACAGAGGAGAATAGAATAGAATAGAATGAGGCTATAGGAACGAACCTTTGGGCCCATTCTTGGGTCGGATAATTACTTCGATAATTATTCGTTTTTCTTACCCAAGTCCCATGCCGTATTTCTAGCCGCGTCAACCATGTCGGCAGCGGGATTCGAACCCGGGTCTTTCCGCTCTCAAGCGGATTCGCTCACCAGTCGACCAAGCTGGTGACTGCGTTTGATGCGACACCAAGGATGCGGACTCGAGCTCATGTTCGAGTAGAGCTTCAGTTAAGATTTTACGTATTTTGCGTGAAACTCTGCACGTAAGCCAGCAAGGTCAACTACCTGACGTAAGATAACACGGAAACGGTTGGTGAGGGAACTAGGAAACTACTACTAGTTTGAGCGCTTCTAGTCTTGATTGTGTACCTGCATATCAGATACATTTCCCAACTGAAAGTATGTAAATGCTCACGCATATTCTTAGGAAACGTATCATGATGCATTTATTGTTCTTATGATGTATGGTATCGCACCACTTAATATCCACACCTGCGTTTTGTAGAGGATCGTTTTTATAGTCCTTGCATCACAAAACATTATTTTTCAGGCTTATATGTGCACTGCTGGGGTTCATGACAGTTTCTGTGTCATTTTGACTCACAAGATTAACCAAACTGAGAAATAATACAATTTTTTTCATTTTATGAGCTAAAAACTGCATAACACCTCTAAATAATATTGATATTAAATTCACTTAAAAATAAAGAACAGAACAGATTCATTTATTGTCGTTAATATAGTTTTACAACTTATAAAGTAAAAGAATACGATTGTTCGAAAATAATACTGGCCTATAAGACCATCTTCAAATATTTATTGTTTCTATCATATTATTTATCTGATAATCCTAGATATCAAATGCTCCATGAATTATCACTTCTTTCCTGAGTATGAGCTGGTGAACGAGAGACGGTAGGAGAGACAAACTTCCACACAAATGACATCAATGAACGTGCAAAAAACTTAGGCCCCTAACTGTTGCCAAGCAGAGCTCTTCTGAATGCAGTATTACCTTAAACTTCCTGAGCAAAATTTCAATCTTCAATAGGGATTGTGAATTAATCTTTCAGAGTATAGAGCCATCCAAAAGTTATGAAAAAACTAAGACAACTACGGAAATCCGTTGTCATGCGAAACTGTTTAAATTCAATTCGATTTCATGATTTATAGGAGTAAAAATTGTTGAAATTTAAAATTTGGCCGGCTCCGCTCAATTATGCAGTGTGAAGAAACAGAGAAAACAATCCAGCCATGAATCCAGCCATTGCGTCCAAGTGTCACAATTACAAGCATGTCATGTAGTGAAATGAACCCTGCAACTAAGAGGTTCCACCGAAGCTCATAGCAAATGGTTAGCTAAAAAGATAGTTTGAATCTATAGAATGGCTTTTAATTGCAAATTGAAAGCAATCAGATTAGAGACTGCACGCTGAGTTATCCATCTTCATATGCATGAACACAACCAACTGCTCTCCCCAGTAGTTTGACAAACAGGAGTCATGATGCTGAAGGCAGATGATATCTCTTAGGTTTCAACCTTGGACTTGCACCCCCTTGTACTGGTACAAGTTGTGAAGTCTGAAAATAAAACGCTGGAGTCTTCATTCTCAGAAACCAGTAGAACTGTAATCTTGGTAGCTGCCATTTCAAATTTTTTTGACTGAATTATTAGTGATTCTGCCCAAACTCACTCCTATGATTAGTATTCTGTAATTAAAACCAATGATTAATTCAACAAAACTGTCATTACTTCTACCACTGGCACAGTGCAACACAGATTCGTGCTCACTCACCGTCATCAGAGACTTTCAATGTGAAAACCTCGACTGCATTGGGGGAGTTCGGAGAGCCGGCCACCATCACCCCGTACAGAGTGCGGGGCCCCGGCAAGGTTACCTGCAGGTACTGGTTAGGGATGTCCGTGCGGGGAGACCAGCCTGTAGAAAAACGGAAATCGCATGCTTTATGAACTCGATTCCTATGTCCAACTAGACTGACGAGAAAACAAAGTTATTGAGTCCAATGAATTTTCATTAATAGTTCTGTATGAAACACTATTTAAAGAAGGGGTGTCGAAGCTAATGCCTGCGTGCCAACTGCGGCCCGCAGCCCAGTTTTCATTGGCCTGCATGAAATTATGAAAATATAATTGAATATGACTCGCACAAGAAGCTGAAACGCATCACAATTAATGGGTGCAGTTCGCTCTCCTGACACCAGGTAGAACCAGTCAACGAATCCACCAATCCAAAATCGATTCTCACCGACTGTAAAAGCGATTTTCAAATGTAAAAGTTCTTGAATAGTGTTAATTCATCATATTGGTTGTGATGTGCTCTGTTTTCGTAGGCAAGTTGCCCTGCTCGCTCCTCCAAACCTTCTCCTTAGAATTCTCGTGAATTCAGTTTGAATGCCATAAAAGGTCACAAAAACCAACTTTCTCCATTCTTTAGATAAATTGATTTCAAGATTTACTTTTCTGGCGGAAAAATCGTACGATATATCGAATATTTTCATTCTACAGTAATGTTTGTTTTGAATAGTATTCGAAACTAACCTTCAAGCTCAACAACAATTTTTTACCTTGCTGAAAAATTACAGGAAAAGGCCACAACAGCAAACTATGAAGTCGCAATACTTATGACTTCGCACGGGCTTTTGATATTTACTCAATAGCATGCGATGAGAGCACAGATGCCACAGACACCAAGCAGCTGTTAACTTTTTTGCGCGGAGTTGACGATAATTTTTGCTGTACGGAGAACTGCTTGATATGATGAGCCTAAAAGACACAACCACAGTAAAGATATTTTTGAAGCTGCTTCAAAGCCATTTGACCAGATCTGACGTGCGACAAGCTTTGTGGAGTGACAATGGATGGCGCTCCAACCAGCGGGCGAGCTTAAAGGAATGGCATCGACGGTCTCAACCAAGGTAACAGAGAGCGGAAGAATTCTGTTAAAATCCACTGTATAATCCACCAAAAACCAATTTGGGCCAAGACTGTGAGCTGGGCGATGTGATAAACACTGTTGTAAAAACTGTCACTATAATTCGAGCTAGAAGACTGTTTCATAGCGAGTTTCAAGCATTCTTATCTGATGTGGATGCTGAGTACAAAGATGTACTCTACCACTCAGTTGTGTACTGGCTCAGCCGTGACTCTGTGCTGCAAAGGTTTTATTCGCTGAGATCAGAAATTGACGAGTTTTTGAAAGAGAATGGTAGACCTCTCGCTCAACTGAGTGATGCTCTTTGGTTGGCACCTGACATTTTTAGTTTATCTCACTGATCATCTGAATACACTGTACAAGAACCTACAAGGGAAAGATCAGCTAGTGCCGGACCTGCATGAACACATGAAAGCCTTTTGTGTAAAGCTCCGCCTGTTTGAGATGAAACAACGAAACTTTAATTCTGCTCACTTCTCCACGCTCTCTGAAGTTAAGACTGTTTTTCCAAAGGCTGACTTTTCTGCTAGATAGGATAAATACGTATCTGTGATTGTATCTCTCGTGACAGAATTCAACCAGCGTTTTCAAGATTTTTCTGTCTTAAAAACAAATCGAACTGGTCTCAACTCCCTTTCTGGTGGATGCAGTTAAAGTGAAAGAGAGTTTTCAGTTAGAACTGATTGAAATAAAGTTTTACGATTTTTTTAAAAGTCAGCACCAGCTTTTCTCCCTACCCGACTTCTATCAGAGTTTGGATAATGCCAAGTTTCCTCTGATGAGACCCCACGCAAAAAGAATGATGAGCCTGTTTGGCTCAACATACATATGTGAACAAACATTTTCTCTGTTAAATCAGGACATAAACAGACTGAGAACCAAAATGACGAATAGTCATCTCTGTGAAGTTCTTCGTGTCTCAACCATCAAACTTTCTCCTGACGTGTGTGCCATCCTTCATTCCAAAGGACAGCATCACTGGTCCCACTGAGTGCTGTGTTCTTCACATTGTAGATGAGTTTGTTCATTTTTCTGTATTTGGCCCTCACTAAAAAAAGTTTGGGCAGCCCTGTCTTACAGACTATCCGATTGTACTATCCTAATAACAACTGTTATTATTATCGAGAGCGAAATCACTATTTGGCTCCATAACGTGGGTGCAAAATGTAACTCGTGTCAAGAATCAAAATCAATTTAAAAACTACGAATAACGAGGACAGTCCGCAGGTACAGCCAGTAGGTGCAACCTGCCCAGCATAGGTGTCAAATGTCTGGGTCCAAAGCCACTGAGTTGATGCAGCATCCAAGCGCAGATTTCAAATTGAATTGCGTGTTGCAACTTTTCTCTGAATATTGTTTTAAAAATATGACACAAGTTGCGAGAAAGTTGAAAGAAACTGACGGAAATGGACAGAAAATCTTCTGATCGCAGCACATATCTGGACCAAAAATGGGCTCACCCATGACAGCGGGGTCGCTGAGCCGTGCTTGGGGCGGTCCGAAGTAAGAGTTGATGGAAGAAGATGCTGCAAATGCCTCGTCCTGCACCTCCTGCAGGAGCTCCACGTAACTGGAGGGAGCAACGTGGTCAACTTAGTTTTTTCATTTAAAAAAAATTATTAAATCTTGCCCAATTTCTTTTTCCATTTCAGGTTCTAAAATCGAACATTAAATTTATAATATTCGTTTTTCTTTTCCTTTTTAATATTCTGAAAAGTTTTGCATACAGAAACATAGTTCATTTTAATCTCATTGCTAAATTTTCACGTAAATCAGCTTTGAAATCTTTAAATTTGTACTGAAGTTATCGTGACTCTGAAACAGCCATCAGAGCTACAGCCATCAGAGCTACAGCCATCAGAGCTACAGCCATCAGAGCTACAGCCATCCGAGCTACAGCCATCAGAGCTACAGCCATCAGAGCTACAGGCATCAGAGCTACAGGCATCAGAGCTACAGGCATCAGAGCTACAGGCATCAAAGCTACAGGCAGCAAAATCAGTGAACTAACACATACAATTCACAAAAATCAAGCCGCTGTTTAGGATTGTTTTTGTCTAAGTTCTGCGTAGACGTCTCTCATAACCCTCTGCCTGTTCGTAAGTTTTAACAAGAATTTAACATCGATAGATCAACAACAGTTTGGAATACGATGGTTTTTAAAACGCAATCAACAAAATAGTCTTGTCCACTACTCAAATTTTCATTTCTACTCGTATCCTATTCATCACAAATAGAAATTTTCCAACAATATTAAGTCTCACTAATCCGCAATACGTTCAATCCCAATTTCCTTATTTTAGTGAACTTTCTGTAACAGCTACAATTGCTTTAAGTCTTCGTTAGACTCACTCGTCAGGGTTGCAGACAGAAGGCAGGGTGGGAACAATGGGTACCATGACGACTGTGGTGGTGGCAGGCGTGGTGTCTGTGGCGACACACAAACTGTTGTTAGGGGTTTGGGTGCTGGCCACCGTCCAACAAAACTAAACACGAATTCATGCTGACGCAAAACCAACTTCATAGAAATGTTGTCTACGAAAATACTTTCTGTTGACAAATGCAATTAAGGGTCGATTGATTTTTATGTTGATTAAAAAAAGAGCGAAATTTAATTCGCCTGAATAATAAATACAAAATATTTTTATAAGGAAGTGTACAGCTTTTGCAAGCGTGTCATATTTGCGTAATAAACTATGGTCTTAAAGGCATAATTTTTGTGAATCAATAAATGTTCTTAATGATATTTAGTACAAATAAATCATTTATGTCTATTATTCGTGCGTTTTTAATATGTACACAAACTAGATTCGTCATCGTCGATAGCCATACTAATTATTTTGACATATGAATGAATTTTCCAACAGATTGCAAAATATAATACATGTTTTATCGTTACAAACGTCCACGATACATGGTTGTCTACATTTCTTCCAGGTTATCATAAATAAATAAAACCAGTCATACCTGCCGTAACATCGCGTGCCACACGTGTTATTGCATAGCTGTAGTGATCTAGCGATGACAGACACAGCGAGTCAAGCGATGAGAGAGAGGTAAAGAGTCAAGCGATGAGGGAGAAAGTCAAGCGATGAGAGAGAATGAATCAAGCGATGAGGGAGAGAGAGAGTCAAGCGATGAGAGAGAGAGAGAGAGAGAGAGAGAGAGTCAAGCGATGCAGTGATGATTTCCCACAATGCTTATGAATTCAATTCTAAAGATACAAAATTATGATGAAAGTATGAAATTCCGCATGTTTCAAATAACTGATGGCGTTTCTTAGTGTTCTGATTCCTAATATTCAAAAATATTGTATGAAGATTTGTACTAGACCATGACAACTAAAGAAGTATACCAAAAAAATTCAAAGATAACCTAAAGGATAAACAGTGAGTGTTACTTATTTTCTCTATCAGACCTAGTTCTTACTCCAATATTTCTTCAGCTGCTTCCATGAGTGAAATATTTGCCAGCTCTATAGCCCACTTCAATATTCAACATTTCATTCGAAGATGCAGATCTGTGCACTTCTTTCACCTAAGATACAGCAAATGTAATTGTGAGGAAGTAGTCCGGAGGTTTTTGAACATAGCCAGCTAAAAGCATCATAGAAACAGTTTTCGTAAAACTATAGTGATGTATTCAATGTGGCTGTTAAATGATTTTTCATGACTGTGTGCCGTCTCAATGAAAATCGATGAGAAACTATGATATTCCGTAGGAGAGAAATGTAATCTTTTAGAAAAACAGCTTTTCTTGAGTCAGAAAGAAAATTAAATACCGTGATTTTTCGTATTTTGTAGTTAGAATTGTCTTATTTCTCTAAATTGAAATTTTTAGTACCAGAACAAGGATTTTATATTCTAAATAAAAATAATTTATATAAGTGAGTACCTGTTGAAGGAATAAAAATACGGAGTACCGAAAACCATCCATCAAAAGTTTTATGCACCTCAAAATACATTCACGTTCACTTATTTCTTTTCTGAAAATGAGAAAATATACGATCGAAATTGTGAATGTTATCATAAACTCCTAAAACAAATAGGCTCCATATTCCTTAAATGAATACTTCTGACATAGAAAAGTAAACGCTAGTAACCTGACATCAAAGGAAAAATGCAGCCTTTGAATCGAACAAATTTCCCAAACATGCATTGTCAAGCTGTGGAATTTTACACTCTAAAATCAACAGCACAATTCCAGAACAACGGTCACAAGTCAGCAGAAAGGGCCTGCGAGCAGACATCCCATTGGTGGGCATTAAATAAAGAATCGTTGCAGGCACAGGCTGGAAATGAGGTAGGGAATATCTTACCACAAGAACAATAGTATCGGATCCTATGATCGTAACAAGCTCCCTTGGGTTGTTTCTCGTTCTTGCACTGGAATCCGAAGCGCAAGTCACAGATCGTATCTCTGTCGGGCGTGGACAGACCGTTGGCCGTGTTGTGGCACTCTATGTCCGCCAGCTCGCCCTGCAGTCACAAGAAAGTTAATACAAGACGTATTTCTGGCATATAAGAAGCACGTGGCAATGCATGAATTTATGTACGATGTCTATGTCTCCATGCTACGTAGTTTTGATGCCCTATGCACACCTGAAACTCTATAACTGATGCAAGAAAACTTGCAGTGTGGTCCTAGCAAAAGGGATGTGCAATAAAGACACTCCACAGGCCCAAATTTGTCACTGCAACGAAAAAGCTCAAAAATTAATACGAAAATCATAGCTGTAAGAATCCCATTACTTGCCAGTGTGCTCTGTAGTATGAATAAAAGTATGGAAGCACTGTAAAACGTTCTTTAACAATGCGAGACATATAGGGAATTCAATGAGACCCTGTGGTGCGTTGTAGTCCATATGCAGAGTAGAAAGGAAAACAACAGGAAGAAGATAAAAACACGCCGCACTTTATAGATCTCAACATGCACATTAACCACGCTGTCATCGGATTATTTCCTCAAAACTGTTGCACATTATGCAGCAACATATCGATTACCTGCATTACTGTTCGAGCACTGAAAACCACAGTGAAGCAAAACATATATAAAAAGCTGTTGATCTAATCTTTGGAAAAGGTTTCCATTAGTTTGTGTCACCGCTTGATTCAAGAATGTCACAAGATACACGTTTCATAAACAAATTCCGTTAAGAAGTTGCTATACATTAAAATGTGATCAGTTACAAAAAAATTGAAGTAAAATGAGCAGATTCGGAACATATTGATGCTTAATTTCACGAGTATAGCTATGGAGAAGAAAAGAATGTTCTGGATGTGACAGAGAATTGTGCTCAGTAATTCAGAAGTGGGTACAAATTTACCTTGCTTCTTGCTTACTACGTAATCGTATCAACTCATAAACACCAACCGTATAATGAATTCATGTTCGATACTCGAGGGTTTTAAAAGTAATACTAACGAGCCTTGACCGAATCATAAAAAGTAATGTATTTGAAAGTAAATCTACAGGATTTGACTACCAAGTTTCATTTACTTGTCACGAGAAATTGACTACCTACACTCAGCACATTCCCGCCCCAGTAGAGCGAACACGACTGGTAAGATACCACAACTGAGAGACACTACTGTAACATATGAATCATTTGAGGGCATATCATTGGGATATACTCTGTACAGTAAGTCGTGTATAAACAGGCGTTAGTACTTCTGAGCGTGTAGTATTCACATCATATAGTCATTCCCTTCAATGTGCTGTATTAAAAGTAAAAAATTAAGCGCAGTGGAATGCAACTTAGTGTAGACTATATTATAAGGACTGTGTAACATTACAGTTAGTAGCCATTTTCACTGAAAATACCAGAAATATTCGTTTCATAAGAACGCGTTTCCTCAGCTTTAGAAGTCTCAATTTCAATTATCTTTGACGTGACAAGACGTTAAACCTCTTGCGCACTGCGCTGCCGGTGATCAAATGCAAAAGTGTTGAGCAAGAAACAGAAATGCGTAAATATCCCTAAATCAGGAGGAAATGAGAACTGTCTCGTGTACAGGGTTTGCCCAATATGTACCATGACTGAAAATATATAAAGAAATTATTTAGGTGATACGTACAGTTACATAATAATATTCGAAACATAGCCCTCCAGCACCAATGAACCGTTCCCAGCACTTTCTTCAATTTTCATACGTACCCTGGAAGTAGGCAATAGCACGGTCAGCATGCAAGGAGGATCAAATTGGAAAAATTATTTTCCCACTGGACACACCGTGAGGGCAAAATAATACAACACGTTAATTAAATCACCAGATTGCACATTTATAGACGACGTACAATCACGAAAATTGGACTATATACAAACAATATTGTGAAAAGGTTAATAATATATCTAAAACTCACAAATATTTAAGAGAAAAAATATTTATGAACATGTATAATAAATTCACGAACAAAAGTTTACAATACCCGACTTTCTTCTCGATATTATGCATGAAAATTATTGTGGCTTATTCCAGATTGTTCTCATACATTTTACTATTTGTCAATCGAGCTTTCGTCAGTATTCATCTCCAATAACGTGTCATTGGTACAGCAGCTCTCGTTCTGAAAGGTCGTAAGCATGGGTAAGAATAAAGACATCAGCCAAGATCTTCGCGAACGTATTGTGGAGCTCCATAATAAAGGTGTGGGATATCGGAAGATAAGTGCACAATTGTGTGTTCCTATAGTCTCGGTTGGAACCATAATACGTAGGTGAAAATGCCGGAATACAACTCTCAACAAGCCTCGAACTGGCCGTCCACGAAAGATTAACGACCGTGCTGCTCGAAAATTGATCCGACCAGTAATGCAGAGGCCTCAAACTACTCGTGAAGAATTGAAGAATGATCTCAAGGTATCTGGGATCGAAGCCAGCAAACACACGATCAGCAGGGCACTACGCCGTGAAGGTCTTCACTCCCGCACCCCTCGTAGGACACCTCTTCTCCAGAAACGTCACGTCAAGGCCAGGCTGAAGTGTGCCAATGACTATTTGAACAAGTCAGCAGTGTTTTGAAACTCAGTACTGTGGTCAGATGAAACCAAAATCGAACTATTTGTGAGAAACAGCACAAACCAGGTTTGGAGGCAACAAAAAGAAGAGTATAAATCAAAGTGCACCATACTCACTGTTAAGTTTGGAGGTGGCTCAATCATGGTGTGGGGATGTATCAGCTCATCAGGGGTAGGTAAACTTCAGATCATTGAAGGAACCATGAATGGCAGGAAATATCGTCAAATATTGGAAGAGCAACTCCTACCTTCAGCTCGTTTGTTAAAATTGAAACATGGAAGGAAATTCCAACAAGATAACGATCCAAAGCATACTGCAAATGAAACCAAAGAATGGTTGAGGATGAAGAAGATAAACATTATAGAATTGCCAAGTCAATCCCCAGACATGAATCCGATCGAAAACTTATGGAGGGAATTGAAATTGAAGATTCAGAAGAGAGGTCCCACTAACATCACTTAACTCAAAGAAATTTGCATTGAAGAATGGAATAGGATTACACCCAAAACTTGTAACAAGCTGATAGTAAACTACTATAAACGTCTCGAAGCCATAATTAATAATAAGGGCTATGCAACGAATTATTAATGTATGTACATCTTGAAATGTGTTGTAAACTTTTGTTCACGTATTTATTATACATGTTCCTATATATTTTTTCTGGTAAATATTTGTGAGTTTTAGATATATTATTAACCTTTTTACACTATTGTTTGTATATAGTCCAATTTTCGTGATTGTACGTCGTCTATGAATGTGCAATCTGGTGATTTAATTAACGTGTTGTATTACTTTACCCCTACGGTATATTTTCCGCAAATTTCTTTTCACGACTTTAGTCCCAATACTTTTTGGATAAATCTTGTATTCCACCATTATGTGATACATTGTTCTTTAAATCGTTCTTAAAAATTTCTTCTAGAGTAAATTAATTCTTTTCGCATTACGCTGCTCTAGTAAATCCCTCGACCCACATGCTACACCGTATGAGTAGCACTGATCCTTCTTTCAGCCCAAGGCTCTAGTTTGCCCACCTCGAGACAGAAGCCAAATTCCTGCCGGAGCTGCGCTAGCGTTTTCCTCTCAGAGTCTCCGTTGCTGATCCACGGCTTCTGTTCGTTGATCCAGGGAGACCACGCGTTGCAAGGCGCCGGTGTAGTCACGATACCTGTCACAGTTTTAATAATATTATTATTATTATTTGATTTATTATACTCTTGGTTTAACCTCCAAAGTATCAATAGGAACGATCACAATAGTGATTCACAGTAGTAATGTACGGGAGTGAGGGCCGTATGAAGAGTTTAAACATTGCAGGGTGGAAGACATGGATGGCTTACACGCAAGTTTTTAAAATCATGCCTGTAGCAAATTAGGTCATAGTTCCAAACGCAAGTTTAAAATCAATAAATTGTACAAACAATGAATAGAAAACAGGCAATGTTTCTGCTACTTTGTGTTAAAAAAAACGTGATGCTGAAAATTGGTAAGCCTAGACAATCTACACGAATTTTTTAATTTTTATCTCAGTTAAAACGCATTTTCTATAAGATAAGCTTTCGTGATATTAACTCTTCTGGGCATGCTTACACAATCGACCATCTTGGTTTTGTTATCAGTGGGGAAAATAAGTACAACCGTGAAAGAAGTTTTACGAGGAGTCAAGCTTGTTTTTGCGAAATGACAAGTAAACACGCCATTTGGAGTCCGATTTGGCAAACACCGTTAGACAACTTTCGGCAAGAGAAGCCTCAACATTTGGCCAAGCTGATGAAATTTAAACTGAATTGGTGATTCTGACTTAGGAAAGCAGATTCTGATACTGAGTAATATGAACTTGACTACTTTAATTCGAGCTGCTCAGCTCGTTCAAAGTTTTAATCATTAAATTATTTAACAAAAATGTGCATTTTTACTACTCCTATGCGCTCAAAATTCAATGAGATTCTATTTTTGTGTATTAAAAAATCATAGAAAGTATTCGAAATAATGAAGTTGATATATGAAAGTTAAGATTTCATGCAGAAAAATGAACAAGAAGAAAAATCGAAGAAAGAAGAAAAATGAAAGTAAAAAGAGGGACCAGAAGAAAGAAGCCTCAAAATCCAATAACTGGGAGAAAAAAATTTGCTTGTTCCACCACTGCCAAAAGAGTGCTGTTATTTTAAATTTATTTTCACATCGAACACACCATTCAAACGTCACGTAAAATATTTTCAAAGTATTATTCATATAAGAGAAATTTTTACACGTTTATCCACCATGAACTATATCGCATTGATGAACTTGTTCCTTAATGCAGACGAATATATAATTTATGTAGGTATATTTAGGTATGATGCAGCAGTTGTTCGTGTAATAGCTCGTTTCAGAGGGAAGGGAGTCACAGAATTGTGTGAACTCTAGAAATAATGAAATAGAGACCTAGGTGTTTTTGAAGCACCTCGTAGCAAACTGGGTAGTCGAAAATTTTTCATTCTCTAAATTTCTATTCAGAGTAATTAATTTTAGACTATATTTACGCAATAAATTTCGTCTTATGGAAAAATGCGGAAAACTTTAGCCAAAGCAACGCCCAAGTAGCACGGGAGTCATAATAACGAAACCCAATTGTCTGACATTGTACGACCAATAAATGAGCAAAGATGGTAAATTTTAGAACAATCTCTTAGGATTTATTATCTAATTATATAATACACGGTGTATCTTCATCTCTTTCTATTTGTGTGTGTTTTTCCTATTTCTTTCAATCTATTATTGAAGAAAAATGATTGAACTGAAATCAAAACGAGTATATATGTATTGTAAACATTGTATTGTTGATACCAAAGGCACCGAATCACTATAAAATACATTTCTTCCCCGTTATTAACCTTCTTTCGTACTCAACCATGTTATCGGTAGCTAAGATACAGACTGGAAGTTCTGCATATATGCATGAAAAATATTCATTTGAATCAGTATAATTCGTCGTAAATCTTTAATACATTCGTCGTCATAAAAATTTCAAATTATTCAAATTTAAACCGGGAAATTTTCACGGGAACTGTCTAGTTTTATAGAAACGGGGTCGAAATATGAGTGTGTCATTTGAAACATGATCCATAACAATATTTCGAAAGTTTAAAAGTGCAAGATACAAAAGAAACGTGCAACGAGACTTGACAAATGCACAAGAATGTACAAGGGAAAGTGAGAAATATTCTTGCCTTCTTATCACCAGCAAATAATTCATGTCTCTCCATTTGTATTAAAGATAATAATTTGTAAGTAATTGTTTAGGCTACAGGAAATAGCAATCAAACATTCAAGCATTAAAGCAATGCCATTATTCAATCAGTGAATGAAAAAACGGATAATACTTAAAAGGGTTACACACCTGCAGGACTAGAAGTAACAGTGATGTCCTCCTCACAGGCGCAGAAGAAGGCAACCTCATAGTCGTAGCAGGGCTGCGAGTTGTTTGCGTTCAGACACACGAGACCCTCGCTGGGGTCACATGTGAGCACCTGGCCCAGCTGGGCTGCTGGGAGCTTGGCTGGGTTGGAGATGAAGGTGAATTGAGACAGTGATTGTAAAACATTGCCTGGTAAGTTGATTGTTAGACGTAATTTTTTCAAAGAACTCTTTTTTATCTTATGACATGATTAACAGACAGGCAACCATGTAGGTCAGAATTTGACGGTTATCGACGTTTGATTCATGTAAAACTGGTTGAAATTGAATTAAAGCAAGTGGCGAATTATGCCTGACCACTAGCTAGTGTGGTCAGCATAAATGACCACTCCTCACCACAAAATAATTTATTTTTCTGCTGAAGAAGCTAGAGGAATACCAATAACTGATAGAACAGACATTGGATAGCCCGTAGGAATTAAATTTATAGCATGCTTTCAAACGGACAATCAAAAAATTTGCTTGATAATCTGTACTTTATTAGTTAGTTGCTAGTTTGGCAAGCGAAGTAGTGGTACCTGGTATACAGTATACTGGATATAACACAAAAAAATATAACTTTTCGCCATACATTGGCTTATAAGTAAGATGGGGAGGTAGTTCAGTAGGTACGAGCTTTGTTGCTTCGCTCTGATAAAGTTAACGTTGTGTTGACTGACCAAAGATTATCAATCATAATTTATACATACTAAGTTAACTTCTGAACTTGTTTAAAATAATTAAAATCCTTAAGAATAGTCGTCAAATTATGGTAATGATAACCCTCAAATATTGTTTTTGAAACCTGCTATCTTGTTCGTACATTGTGTGTAGTGGGATACTGCCATGAGATAAATGGAAGGGAACGCTTTTCAGTGATTTATGCATTTGTTACGAATTTGTTGTACTTTTGAGCGACCATGACAGACTCACGGATCGCATTTCCTTGATAAGAAAACTTGTTCCCTCCATAGCGTACAAGAGCACATTTTAAGCTTGTCATTGAGTCAACAATTTTTATGGTTTCACAATGAACATTCCGGTTACAATTACCGTTGGCCTCCCTGCAGGAGACGTTGAGGGGTGTCTCGCAGAGTGCAGAGAACTCGTCTCTCTGACGCAGGTCTGCGATGCGCTGGAAGTCGCCCAGGTTGTTCCTTTTCATGTTGAGCCAGGGCGTCCACTCGTTGCACCTGTACAGTCACACGTGAACAACTTATTTCACTCAGGATCCAGGCCTTCTCTGGGAACTACGTCATGCGATGTGAACAGTACTTGGGTAAAGAATACCTGTTGTACTTTAAAGAGCCTTGAGGTAAACGATAATCTCATGGAATCCTTGCAGGTGAGCCATGAGAAGTGTTGGTGTGTTAGGCAGGGGCGCGTGCAGTTAAGTGTAGTGAAAAATTCTCGTGCAAATAATTGAGCGCTTGCTCAGATAAAGAAAAATGGAAGCATTCCATTTCTGAAGGATGTCAATTTAAGAAACGAAAGTGAGGTATAGGTTTGGTTGCTCATAACAATAGTGCCCTAATAGAAGATAACGTACAAGCTTTAGTGCAGGTCTAGAACTGGTTGACATAGATATCGACACACAATAGCTGGAGAAGATATACTTTCTAATTGATTTAGAAAAATATGAAAAACGATGCAGAGAAAATTGATAAAAATCGAAGGTGTGATAGTAGAGGTGAATTGTAGATACTATCAATGAATGCAAATCAATGAAAAGTAATGAGTGACCCATCCTCAAAAGATAAAACCTGGCAGAATGAAAACGAGGCATGTGTAATGGAAGGAGCTAGATGCTGTTTGCGTATTTGAATACAGTTATTCA
>VCRD01005406.1:0-15121 GCA_006783055.1 Trinorchestia longiramus
CTTGTGCCTGTGGGTTAAACCTAACTTGTGCCTGTGGGTTAAACCTAACTTGTGCCTGTGGGTTAATCCTAACTTGTGCCTGTGGGTTAAACCTAACTTGTGCCTGTGGGTTGAACCTAACTTGTGTGTGGGTTAAACCTAACATCACCAGCTTGGTCGACTGGTGAGCGAATCTGCTTGTGAGCGGAAAGACCTGGGTTCGAATCCCGCTGCCGACATGGTTGACGCAGCTAGAAATACGGCATGGGACTTGGGTAAAACAACCGAATAATTATCGAAGTAATTATACGACCCAAGAATGGGCGAGAAGGTTCGTTCCTATAGCCTCATTCTGTTCTATTCTATTCTATTCTATTCTATTCTATTCTATTCTATCTCCTAGTATCAAAGTCCCAGCCTCCAGGCACCAGTAGTATTCAAACTACAGCCTTTTAAAAATGTATATATTTTTTTGCAACACCCTGTAGGAAGGGTCTGTGATGTAGAAGGGGTTTGTGACGTGGAAAGGGTCTATGAGGTAAAAAGGTCCATGATATAAAAAAGGTCCGTGACATAGCATGGGCGTGTAACGTAAAATACAATAGAATTGAACACGGCAGCAAAAACGAGACATTTGGTCTATTCTTAGGTTGCTACCCACGTCCGACGTCGTCTAAAGTTAGGGCATGAATGACACACATGCATTTCAATTTCACACTTTCACCTCATTCACGTACGCGTACAACAATCATACACACTCACCAGGAGTCAAGAAGGACATACATAGAATCAGTACTTAATAATACTTGGGAGTTCCTTACCCAATATTTGTACGAAATGATTTTTGAATGTGTTCTCAGTGCCAGCTGAAACAATGTTTTTGAACAGCTGTCTCTAGGTCCCGGTAATAATGATTACAGAAAGTTTAGAGTGTGATATTTCTTGAAGTTTATTAGCATTAGTCTTTGGCCTTAATTTTTGGTTTGCACGTTATCGTATCTTTCGAAAATTCCTTCAAAGATAAAGTCGTAACAGTCATCGAGATCCATATTTATAGGTCTCATTGAGTTGTCCTCGCAGTCTTTTTAGCCCTTGGACGAAGTTCAAGCTGTTGAAGACGCCTTTCGTTGATAAGATTCCGAACTTTAGGAATGATTTTCGTGACTTAAAGTTGGATTTTCTCCATTTTGTTAATACTTCTTCGTACGGTTGAAGACCAGAGTTGCATTGCATATTCCAGATGAGGCCAGACTTGCGCTGTATAGAGAGAAAATAATATGCGTTTTTACTTCTAATCAGAGTTTCTTGCTATGAAATCAAAAATGGAAGTGTTGGTATCAATGATAATGATACCAAGATCTCTTTGATGTTGTACTACTGCAATAGGTATGTCATTCATTGGGGGATGGATTTACCAGTTTTTTGCACAAACGTGCATTACTGAAAATCTACACTATTGAAGCTCACTTACCAGGTTTCGGTCCATTGCAGAAGACGTCTGAAGACTGATTGAATAGTTATTGTATCCCGATTCCGCCGTCAAATTCGTTGACGTAGATGATGAAGAGGAGCAGGCTCTTAATGTTACATGCATCAAATGTCTGGTGTGATCGTGAATCATCACTCGTTGAATGCGACCTGTCAGTCAGTTTTTTATTTGTCGAGAGTAGTTGCCTTATATTTGATGCACTTTCACTTTGCCCATTAGCATCTCATGAGGAATTTTATGAAAAGTTTTTTTGAAGTTGCAGTATACTAGGCTTTTGTACAGTCGTATTTACGGTTGAATTCTCCAGAAAAGTCCGGGAGGTTTGTGAGACAGCTACGTTTTTACTTGAATCCGTGCAGGGTGTCAGTAATCAGATTTTGGGCTTGGAGATGTTTTGTTATACCGACTTTCAGTAATATTTCCATAGTTTTAATGACAAACGTCAGACTGATCGGACAATAGTTATTTGGTGCTTGTTTCTTCTTGTTTTTAAAATATGAGTCACATTTGCCTGCTTTCAATCCTCTGAAACAATCCCAGTTTTGAGCAATCCATCAAAGATCTTTGCTAAGGGTTCGCTAATTACTTCGGCGTTTTTTTAGCATTTAGGGGTGAGAAAGCAGTCGAATTCCACTGATTTAAATGGTTTTGTAAAGCTGGGCTTTTTTTACATCTTGTATTGTGTATACGTAGTTTGAAAAGATTTTCTGTGATTCAAGGTGTGAGGTTGAGTGATTTTAGTTGAGTCTTCGCGAGTGAATGCTGAAGTAAAGTACATATTTAGAATTCTGGTGTTGTTTTTGTTGTCCGTTTGAGTTGAGCTATCAGGATCGATCAGTTATTCAATAGTATAGTTTTCTAGTCGTCTGTCATTTACGTATTTGTAAAAACCCTTTGTGTTAGTTTTTGTTTGTGCTGCGACTGGATTTTAGTAATTGCCTTTTGTGCATTTGTAGCTCGTTTGATAGAGTTCTGCTTGGTATCTTTAAAGCCTTTTGTACGACTGTTACCTGGCATCTCTAAAGCGCTAATTTTTGTGAAAACCAAGAAGGGTTATTGGTTGGTGTCATTTGCTTTGTTGAGATCTGGTGCACTGTGGCGGATGCTATTTTTTCTTAAAGTGTCACGTAATATTCTTCCGTGTTTTTTTGTGAGTTCCTGGTGAGTTCCTCTTTAATAATGACAAGATAATAAGAAGAATTATGCAAGAACCTCGCTACAAGAATAATCGATTTTGTGTGATTCGCCTCAACTAATTATTAGGGTATAATTAATGCCCCAATTAATGTGGTTCGCCCTAACTGAACTGCAATTATGACTTCGAATATATCTTTCAATAATTGTGCCGCTACAATTATTGATTAAATCATTGTTAGCATGCAAAAAATTACCGCATGTTTGTAAGCTTAGTGTAATTTGGGACGTGTACATATTTCGTGATTTGTAATTCATGACTAGTATTTCGTGGCTAGTAATTCGTGACTAGTAATTCATGACTTGTAATTCGAGACTAGTAATTCGTGACTAGTAATTCGGGACTAGTAATTCGTGATTAGTAATTCGTAACCAGTAATTCGTGATTAGTCGCGTGTAGTCTACGAATGGATTCATTTACGCGTTAGCTACGTTTACAGAGTGAGAGGATTGTAATATTCAAATGTTGATTAAAAATAATTGAAAATGACCTCATTAAACAGTATTTATAATAGAAAACATTTAATTGATAATAGGGCACAAGAATTAATTAATAATTATTGATTTAATTCTGAAAAATTATCGTCTCTGGTTATCATGCACTCATACACACACACGGCATACAACGTACAGACACACACACGTACACACGGCATACAACGTACAGACACACACGTACACACGGCATACAACGTACAGACACACACACGTACACACGGCATACAACGTACAGACACACACACGTACACACGGCATACAACGTACAGACACACACACGTACACACGGCATACACCGTACAGACATACGCACACACGTACACACCCCGCATTAAATGTGCCCTCATTTATAATACAGAGGGAAGGCAGTCCGATCGTTTCCCTCACTTCCCTCGTTACAATTTGTTATTTGCACAAAAAAAAAGACACGCGACGTTCACAATACTCCTTGAAAAGGCAATTTTCGCTTGCAATATTCAGACAGAGGCAACAGTTATCATATCCACATCTGGGCGTGATGACCCTGGCCTGACCAGTTCAAGTCTTAGCAGTGTACATAATGGCGTGCAGACATGATTATCATGCATACACACATGAGCGTCATGCATATTGTACGACTTTTAGTAGGCGCGTGGGAAACATGCGCACGTGCTTTCTACCAGAACACGCGTTGGTGGAAGTCACACGTGAATGTGTAGGAACAATCATTTTTGCTGCTGTGTACATGTGTATACTGCACATTTGTGGGTTGCTGATCACTTTGTGTATGAGTTTATACTACACTTGTGCTTACGGGATGTGTACTTGGTAGGGTCATATCATGATGTCATGTTCATAGATTTCTCATGATGTCATGACATGTATATTGGCATAACAAGAGATGACATACGTACGTGTGTCTCGTACTTATTTGACCTCATGCATGTGTCCACCCTCATACATGTGCACTCACACACATGTCCACCCACATACATGTGTGTCCTCATACATGTGTGTTCCCCCATACATGTGTAGCATCACCCTCTGAGGTGATGGCAAAACACAGCAACTGAACACAAACAACAGCGCACATCAAAATAAATAATGACCACTTGTGCATTAAGACAATATTACTCAGAGAGAAGCAGCTTGTGAAGGAGTCGCCGAGTTTTTCAGGGAGCACTTCTCCTTCAGAAATAAAAAGCTAAATCTATGCACCGTCATGTCCATCCCAAGCTCCCTGGAGCACTGGAGACCAGACTCCAAATACTCCGAATGCTCCAAATGAAACTCCAAGTGTGAGCTCCAGAATGAGAGGGAAGGAAGAGGGGGTGAGAGGAGGGGGCAGTCCTCTCAAAAATCTTCAATCAAATTTTACAAACGAAAACGTGACCTTACTTCAAAAAATCTCCCCTTGTGTTTGTTAAGTTTTCTTTTTTATGGTTTTAGTTCTTGCATCTACTGTATAATTGTTAGTCTGATTAATGGATACAATTGAAGAAATGAAGCCTCCAAATATATATATATATATATATATATATATATATATATATATATATATATATTTGTGAAGGATTTGAAATGCATTTACTATTTGTGAAAAAGGACTCATTTTTTTGGTCGGATTACTAGCGATATCCATCAATTGGTAATTTCTATCAGTTGGTGATTTCCATTAATTGGTGATTTCCATCAGCTGGGATTTCCATCAAATTATTTCAATTGATGATTCCCATCTATCTACAAGTATACAGTAATAAACAATGTATCTCTATTTCTCTCTCTCTCTCTCTCTCTGTATCTCGCTCTGTCTATCTGTGAGTGTCCGTCGTATTTCTCTCAATCTATTACTGAAGAAAAATCATTGAACTGAAATCAGAACAGATATACATGTACTAGGAGCATTGTATTGCAGATACCGAAGGCCCCGGAATACTATGAAATAAACCATTTCTTCCCGTTATTAGCCTTCTACACGGCCATGGTATCGGTAATAAAATACAGAATAAAAGTCCTGTATATGTTCATGAGGAATATTCATGTTCTGATATTACCACCGATAAAACTAAAAAATGCATTATATTTCATAGATCTTTAATTTTACCACTTTCAAACTGTGGAATTTCCACTGGTACTATTAAGGCCATGTGTTCGGTAGATGAAATACAGAATGGAAGTTCTATATATATTCATGAAAGTTTTTCATATGAAACACAATAATTCCTAGTGAATCTTTAATATATGCGTCGTTTAATAATTTCAAATGAGTCAAATCTAAACCGTAGAATTTGAATGGGAACTATCTAGTTACAGTATATTCTACAGGAATTGACGCATATCTATACGGGAATTCAAATTCTGTCATAATTAGACTCGGAACATAATCATGATTTACGTGCAAAAACAATTTCTTCATGCACCACCACACTACCACACCACCGTACCACCATAACACCACACCACCACTCCACCACACCACCACACCACCACACCACCACACCACCGTACCACCACACCACCACACCACCACTCCACCACACCACCACACCACCACACCATGTCACGTGGTACACACTCTCTCCGTCTCGTTCAGAGATCGCAGCTCCCACGTAAAAATCTTGGCTGCATCTCTTGCCTCTTAATTGAGCTCCTGCATTTGCATAACTCGAAAGAAAACAAAGCAAAATTTAAAGCATTTCCAAAAAACAGTTTGCAAGTTCCTTAGGCCCTGCAAAAGTACTGCAATTCCCCCGAGCGCTCCATCGCTCGTCCAAGTTTCTTAATAAAAGCGTCAAATCTTGCGCAAGTATTTAGGCGTATTTTTGTGCATTTCAATACAAACAGGAATTATCGCGCGTTCCAATTATTATTCCTGCTCGGAAAGTTGATGGGTTCTTTCTTTCTCTCTCCGGCACATTCTTTCTTCATCTTCGTAGACGGCGACTTGTTGGGAGATTTGGTGTTGCCGGCGGCAACGACTGCGACTTTTGGCAACGTTTGAATGCGACGAAATATTTTTTTACATATTTGATGAGCTCAGGAACTACTCGATGAGACTTAAAAATACCCTAAGGGGCTCGTAAAACACCCTAAATGGCTCGTAAAATACCTTAAAAGATTCGCAAAATACCCTAAAGTAATTGTAAACTATTATATCTTGAAGGACTCGTAAAATACCCTTAAAGACTCGTCAAATACCATGAAAAGCTCGTAAAACACCTTAAAGGACTGATAAAATACCCTAAAGTACTCGTCGAGTTCCCTAAAGCATTAGTACAATACCCTAAAGTTCTTGCAAAATACCGGAGGAGTGAATTGCAAAACAATAGAAGAAATAGTCGATATAGTAATAATAGACAAGGTGGGCAATGTATACAGAATATTCAATACGAAATTAGCCTATGTCCTTCAATATGTCTTGAAAATCATTTTATGAACTATTTTGTTCATATCATAATGCATCTATAGTTTCATATCACAATGCATCTATAGTGTCATATCGCAATGCGCATACCGTGTCATCTCACAATGCACATACCGTCATATCACAATGCGCATACCGTGTCATCTCACAATGCACATACCGTCATATCACAATGCACATACAGTGTCATATCACAATGCGCATACCGTGTCATATCACAATGCACATACCGTCATATCACAATGCACATACCGTCACATCACAATGCACATACAGTGTCATATCACAATGCACATACAGTGTCATATCACAATGCACATACAGTGTCATATCACAATGCACATACCGTCATATCACAATGCACATACCGTCATATCACAATGCACATACAGTGTCATATCACAATGCACATACCGTCATATCACAATGCACATACAGTGTCATATCACAATGCACACACAGTGTCATATCACAATGCACATACAGTGTCATATCACAATGCACATACAGTGTCATATCACAATGCACATACCGTGTCATATCACAAAGAATAATAATGCAATAATCAATTACACTATTTAATAATACACAGTTTGTTGCGTACTTGCTTGCTTGGTGGGTGTCTCTGTGACGCTCTTAAGGATTTAGATAGGAGGAAATTCGGTAGGGTATACATGTATTGTAAGCTTTTTATTGTAGGTACCAAAGGCACATCCTTCAATGGAAACTCCTTTACAAAGCCCGCGTCCACTGGCAAATCAGGCGAAAAATACATTGAGAAACACGTGTATTTTCATGCCTGGCTCTACTAATAATAATGATAATCACACTAAATAATAACACAATAACTGATAAATAGGGTCAATTATTTTACAAGAAAAACTAGTGGCAATCATTACAGACATGCTCTCATGACATTGCAGGATATGACCCGACATGAGTCCTAAATTCTTCTCAGTTTCAGTTTAATGAGATATGAATAACAACCCACACACCGTGGTTAACAAAAGTATAAATAACAATCCTGCCACCGTGGTTAAAAACAGTGGTTTGAGAATCGTTCTTTTTACTTGTTTTTGTATATTAACGTCATCGAGACACAAAGAAGCGAATAAATTTCCAAAAATTGAACTCAAGTGTAGCTTCATAAAGACTGCACTGTCATGTTATTGTTATTGAGTGCGGGTTCGAAAAAGAATACAAATAAACGTACAAACGTCTCAAATAAAGGGCTTCTTAATTACGCATTTGATTAAGAGTAATTCAACTGTTCACTTGCTCAACCCTAGTGTCAGTCTCTTCACTTCCTTTTTTGTGTCTCGGCTCCTCTCGGCTCCTTCTCCCATCAATTCTCGGCTCTTGTTATTTTCCATCCGTTTTCGGCTCCTCTCTTAATTTCTACCAACTCTCAGCTCTACTTTTCATTTCCATATACTCTCGGCTCCTCTCTTTAATTACATGAGCTCTCAGCTCATGTTCTCATCGTTCACTCCCAGTCATCTAAGCAATTGACTCTTGACTCATTTCTCTAAAGCTTCATCTTTTCTCGGCTTGTCTCGGCTCATCTCGGCTCCCAACCCCAGCCTCTTGTCTGAAATTGTCCCAGTCCGAGGGAAAACTGGGCCCAGTTTTGAAGGCAGCAACCCTGACATCTGAGGCCTACACTTCATTATCCACGACAAAACTCACGAGACCAAAACTCCTGCTGGATAAGCAATCAAAAGCAGGGGTGAAAGAACGCCAAAAATTCAAAAGAATTTCCTTATTTTTCCCAGCGGCAGGCGAAGAAATTTCTTCCCTCTTCCTTGGGCTTGTCTTCCTTGAATGTTGTTTGGGTTCCCTCGGATTTTTTTCCCTTGAGTTTTTTGTTTTCCTCGAATTTGGTTTTCCAAGCTTCTCATTTTGTTTTGTTTTCCTCGAATAGTTTTTTCCTCGAATTGGTTTTTTCCCTCGAATTTGGTTTTGTAACCCTCTAATTTTGTTTTCTATTCCTCAAATTTAGTTTTGTTACCCTCAATTTTGTTCAGTATCTCTGAAATTTTGTTTCGTTTCCATTGAATTATTTTGTTCCATCAAATTTGCTTTATGTCTCTGGATTTTTGAGATTTCTGATGAATTTTGCACTTGTTAGAAAAATATTTTACTTATGTACATTTGACTGCCACTACTGTCTACATAGCCAAAATGGGCTGCCACTACTACCACCTAGGGACAATCACTATTGGCACCTGGACTGCCTCTATTGCCACTATCGGTACCTGGACTGCCTCTATTGCCGCTATTGGTACCTGGCTACCTCTATTGCCGCCATTGGCACTTGGGCTGCCTCTATTCTGCTATTGGCACCTGGAATGCCTCTATTCCCGCTATTGGCACCTGGACTGCTTCTATTGCCACTATTGGCACCTGGACTGCCTCTATTGCCATTATTAGCATCTGGACTGGCTTTATGGCCGCTATTGGCACCTGGACTACTACTATTGGCACCTGAACTGTTACCATTGGCTGTTGAACTGTTACTATTGGCACCTGGAGTGTCTCTATTACCACTATTGGCACCTGGACTGCCTCTATTACCTCTATTGTCACCTGGGCTGCCACTATTACTGCTATTGGCACCTGGACTGCCACTATTACCACTATTGGCACCTGGACTGCCCCTATTGGCACCTAGATTACCTCTATCACTTTTATTGGCATCTGGGCTGCCACTATTACCACTATTAGCACCTGGGCTGCCACTATTAACACTATTGTCCCTATTTGCACCTGGACCACCTCTATTGTCACCTGGGTTGCCACTATTACCTCTATTGGCACCTGGACTGCCTCTATTATTTCTATTGTCACCTAGGCTGCCACTATTACCTCTATTGTCACCTGGGCTGCCACTATTACTTCTATTGGCAGCTGGACTGCCGCTATTACCTCTATTGTCACTTGGGCTGCCACTATTACCACTATTGGCACCTGGGCTGCCACTATTGCCCCTCCAGGTGCACCACGCCCCGCAGGGAGTCGCAAGACACAGACAAAATGCAAGTGATTATTTTAGAGGAGATCCAGAATTCAAATTTCCCTCAACTTCCCTCAGCTTCCCTCGGGGAAAAACCCAAGCGCCTGCACTAGAGGGCAAATGGGGCAGAAGGGAAGAGGGAAGTGGCGGAATTTAAAATAAAAGCGAGGAATGCAAGGGAAAACACCAACGCGCGTTTATATCTAATTCTTGCTAATGACCATAAAAGCTGTTACTGAACCTGGGTGACGTAACGGATATCAGAGGCAGATGTAGTGCAGTGTGACGGTGCAGTGTGACGGTACGGTGTGACGGTGCGGTGTGACGGTGCAGTGTGATGTTGCAGTGTGACGGTGCAGTGTGACGGTACGGTGTAACGGTACGGTGTGACGGTGCAGTGTGATGGTGCAGTGTGACGGTGCAGTGTGATGGTGCCGTGTGACAAGACAAGTAGAAGCGTATAGGATCGTGTATTAGCGTGTAGAAAAGTGCAAAAGCGTGTAGGAGTATGTAGGAGCGTACAGGACGTGGATATCGGACATGTAGTAAGAATATACAACAGTTATTAGTAATAATTCATTTTCTATAATCCTTAAACAGAAAAAAGTGGATTATCTCTGCATTAATTATATAATATTTTACGTATATATGAGTAATCTCAACACCACCGTGTTGCTTAGAATGAAAACAAGGCACGCACCAGGCAAAAATAACCCACGTGCAGTTCGTCATCATTTAGCGTCGCCATTAGGCAATTTTGGGCGCAATTATTGCCTCAGCAGTGCCGCAATAGTCGCCAAGGAGCGCAATAATGCGAATATTTCGCTGTACAATTGGCAAGAAATTTTACACGACCAAAAGAACTGATCCTGACGAGCTTTGTGATCTTTAGGGCGGTGACCTGTTGTCAGGCAGTGCTGACGAGTGTCAGGCAGCACTGACGAGCGTCAGGCATCACTGACGAGTGTCAGGCAGCACTGACGAGTGTCAGGCATCACTGACGAGTGTCAGGCAGCACTGACGAGTGTCAGGCATTACTGACAAGTGTCAGCCAGCACTGACGAGTGTCAGGCATCACTGACAAGTGTCAGGCAGCACTGATGAGCGTCAGGCAGTGCTGACGAACGTCAAGGAGCGCTGACGAACGTCAAGCAGCGCTGGTGAGGAAAGAATCAGCTCAATGAAATTAGTCTCCTAAATAATTAAATGAATAAGAATAATTTTTTAATTAATGGAGTGCCCCTATGTGTGATCTTAGATAAAGGATCTCACAGAAAACCAGCAGGGACAATTTTACATTTATTTTACATTAAGTTTTTAATTAATTTCCATTTTTGCATTCATCTATTATTGTTACATTCATTTCCATTTCACATCATAATTTTTTAGTTGCCTTTTAACAAGTAGTGATTTATTACATATTCATTGCATATCAATTTTTCATTAAGTTCACGTTCATTTATATTAATTTGTATCTATGTTTAATATTCACTCAACAATCACTTTACATCTACTCTAAACTTACTTTAAATTCACTTTAAAAGCATTTAACATTCACTTAACATTTTTTTTAAATTCAATCAACATTCCCTTTACATTCACTCAACATTTACATAACATTCCCTCCGCATTCAGTTAACATTCACGTACCATTCCTTTCACATTTACTCAACATTCACGTAACATCAAGCGCGCAGAGTGAATGTGAGAGGAAGTCCTAATTAAATAGAGACAATCACTGCCAACAAACACGAGCCTTCCTTCAAAATAAGGTGACTGGAACCCCCCTCTCCTGCCTCCACGCTCGGCTACAGGACTCCTGATTACCTCTTTTTAATGTGGAGGGACAGCACACCTGCTGATGCATAAGTTGTGTTGCAGTTATGATGCCAGCACGTCGGCATCGGCCGTTAAACTTCCAGAAATGAACCAGAAGTGTAGGGTTCCAAGGTGTATGAAGCGTAAAAGAACGGATATGTGCCGGAATTGTAGAGGTGGTGTCGAGGTATGAGAAAATGTGACTAAAAAGTATTGGAATTGATTAGGAAATGCGTTTTTCAATTTTTTTGTCAGGATTGTCACTATTTCTATTACAGTTGCTTTTACTTTCCTGGTATTGACTTTTAATACCAAAAATGTAATCTTTTTCAGCTATCTCAATGTCTAATTCACCATTTTTACTATTATTCCCATTACTTGTATAATAAGTTAAAACAATTATCTTAACCCAATGCAGACATTAGCAGTAGCAGTGGAATGGAATAAATGAGATTAGAATAGAATAAGGCAATAGAAACAAGCTGTTTGGTCCATTGGTCCATTTGTACTATAATCTCTTTCGTGTCGAACATTTTGTTCTATAATTCGTCCTTTATTGTGTTAAAATGGTTATTGGAGGACAAGCTGAAGGTTCAATGCAATGGGCACATGCGATTCAGAGTTCACGCAAGACCAGTAATTTCTGGTTCTCATTACCCGTGGAGTTTTGGGTGTTTCTGGGTAAGATGCCACATTCGTGCTAGTTAGACAAACTAAACAAAACATCTGACAAATTCAACAGAAACACATCAGACTTGGCCAGAAGTGCCGGCTCTTTGTTTTTTCTTTTTCTCCTTCTCTCTTTTTCTTCCTTTATCCTATTTCTACTTCTTGATCTGTTTTTTCTCCTACTATACTCTACCTCGTCCGCTGTAAGACTTTCCAATCACTGAAGGTGGTTAAATACCAGTTGTAGATGGTGTTCTGGCTGCGTCTATTCTACCTGCACACATCTTTCCAAAAAATTCTCACTATGATGCGTTGTCTTCTTTATACTCCATAATGTCGCTGGCCTATGCTTTTCTTCTGTGTCTTGTCACAAGTTACAACAGGAGCTTTGTTACTGTATAATACTCTCTTCATCCTTCATATTAGTTGTGGCTACCTGTTACTGCACTAGAGGAGAGGGTGGGAGGAAAAAGACACTTTGTAAGGATAACTGCCCATAATTTGAATTATTATTGTTATTATTATATTCTTGGTTTAACAACCACAGCCTATAATTTGAATCTGTTTGGCATTCATATGGGAGTGTTTAATAATAATTTAAATAAGATGAGATTAGTTATCAATTCGTAGCTGTTTGTCACGGTGCTCCGAAGACTAATTTAATTAGTGATTTAATTAGTTCGGGCTTTAGATTTCAATTACTTCGAAGCTGCCAACCAGCATTTCAAGCTATGGGCATAGTTTTTGAATTTTGTGTGATTATTTTTCAATGAGCTCTGACGATTCATGATTAGTATAGGAAAAGTGTTAAAGAACTGCATGCTGAACTTAGATTCAAATTTTTTACTGTATTTTTTCACTTTGGTAACTTGCTTCATGTTTTGGTCAGGCTGCATACTGAGATGCATGTCACATTATGCTCGTTTAATTTTTCAGCGTATGTTTTCAGAATTATTTGCAGATTGTGTTCATTCACGAAATTGTCCGATTTTCGAATACTGTTATATTTTTCATCATAGTAAACTATCAAAACACTAATAGTTTACTAATAATAATAATAATAATAATCTTAGATAATAGTTATAATATGAGTAATACCAAGAAAAGGACAGTAGTTGAAGCAGCTGATCATGTAGGCTACATACACTCAATCATCCATGCAAAATATAGCGTAATGAGCGTAATAATTCACAACAGAACCACAACTGTTCCGAATGTTCTATTTGACTGTGGGAATTTCACGGCAAAACACCAGCAATGAACCAATGTCTTCTCTCCTTAGAAATCCCTCGCTAGCAAACCTGCATTAAACTGACGTGCTCGGGATTGTTGATTGTGATGTTGATTGTGGGATTGTTGATTGCGAGATTGTTGATTGTAAGGTTGTTGATTGCGAGATTGTTGTTTGCTAAATTGTTGATTGCGAGATTGTTGATTGTAAGGTTGTTGATTGCAAGATTGTTAATTGCGACATTGTTGATGGTGAGATTGTTGATTGTGAGATTGTCAATTGCACGATTGTTTATCAAATGTTTTATTAAAGATATTTATCTGAATTATAAGCAGTGCAATCCTCCCCATTATATTAGGAATGGTATTCCAAGTATATGTAAGTATTGCGACTTGGTGTAGGATACATCAGAACGATGTATAATTATTGGCTTATATTATTATTGTTACTTCCATCGTAACATGACACAAGAACCTCGCCACTGACCTGCCACAATGACGGACACAATATAACACTTTAATAGCTGGCTCTGTTACATTTCGTTCCGTTTCGTTACTCTTTGGTACAGTTCGCCAAGTTCCGTTGCGTTCGTGTACGTTTCTCAACATTTCACGAAGTTTCGCTACATTAATTATCTCTGACTACATTGCGTTAAGTTTCGTTACGTTATTTTACGTACAGATGGCACGACACTCAAAGGAGCCAGCATCGGCGCGGCGACGGCTGCTTGGCGGTGGAATAATGAGGGTAAACAGCGGGAAAATAAGCGACACAGCTTCGAAATTAATGAGGGGAATGAAGTAAGTAGATGGAAAGGAGGGAGAGAATAAAGTAAGTAGATGGAAGGGAGGGAGAGGAGAGTAAAAAGCGTTGATGAGCTCGAGGGGAACGGTGAGAGCGATGCAAACAAATTATCTCTTACGAGGGGATGAGGGCACGCCATGAGGCACCTGTCATTATTTCGGTGATTAACGCAGCTTGTAGTCATGATTATAGCCGGTCATGATTATAGATGGGTATGATTATAGCGGGTAATGATAATAAAGTCACGATTATAGAGGTCATGATTATAAGGGGGCATGTTTTCAGAGGATCATGATTATAGAAAGTCATGATTATGGGGATCATGTTTATAGGTGGTCATGATTATAGGGATCATGATTATGGGTGGTCATAGTTATCGAGGGTCGTGATTATGTAGGGTCATGATTATAGGATGTCATGATTATAGGTCGTTATGATAGGAGGGGTGAGATCATGATTAGAGGAGAGTCATGATTAGACGGGTGGTTATGATGATAGAGGTAGACATAAGCAGGATGTGTTGTAAACTGCACCTAAATAGAAGTTCAAAATACTGGAATTATAAATATACGTGTCTCTCATACGAATATGAACATAGATTGACAACACACAACTGATGATTGATTTTACTGACAAAACGAACAGGTATGACATCATAGCTGTGATATCCAGCGTTAGCATAACTTGCGATAATTCAAAATTGCTGTTACAATTACACAAAACACACTTCTTCAAGCTTAAGAAAACTCATCACATAACGTTGAAATCTTAATACCTTTGTTTTAGCTCTCACTTTTTCATCAACTTTCTGCTCCAAATCGTCAGTAATGACTGAAGGTCGCCCACTTCGTTCTTCATCATGTACATTCGCACGGCCATCTTAAAAACTCTCATCCATATCCGTATCATCCCATCGCTCATACTGTTTACTCCATACAATCCACTGATTTGGCGATGAATTTCAGTCGCTTTCATGCCTTTAGCACTAGGAAAACGAATCACTGCTCGTATTTCACAATC
>VCRD01005407.1:7885-18464 GCA_006783055.1 Trinorchestia longiramus
GCGTGAGTAACATGTGTGCACACGACTAAATTGACTTACGTGGTTAAGGTGTACGTGCATGACTGATGGATTTACTTTTAGACGGCATGGGACTTCGGTATTGAACCAAGAATGGGCCAAACGGCTCGTTCCTATTGCCTTATTCTATTCTATTCTATTCTATTTCATAATTTTGGTCACCATCTCGTGTTGATGACGCATCAAAATTTCTGTGTTAGGTATTTCTCTTTTTTAACGTTGAGTTTTCATTCACGTGTCCAGGAACAAGCGGCCCGGGCTTGTTTGGCATCTTACGTAGAATTTACGTCAGCCCTGCAGAACTGGAACGTCGGAAAGTCAAACTGGACATCTGGAAGAGCATCATCGTGCTTTCCATTGCAATCTTCCTGGCCTTCACATGCTATAATGCGCTGGTCATCATTCACCTCAACATAAACCCGTACGTCATCATAACACACTTTGTGTACTGTGTACAGTGTGCGTAGTGCAGAGTGTCCGTAGTGCGGAGTCTACACATACTGGCATCTTTTCACAACGCCAGACAGGGAGGCGAATATAGGGACATTTATTTTGAGAGAGATCTTCTCAATGACCTCCTTTGGGTCTCCTAGAATGCTCATGTCATTATGCACGAACACACTACGTGCGTAGTCAGTAGAGACCTGCCTTCAGCTCTGTGAAATTTGTACCCTCAGCACTTTCATCAGAACCTCTTGCTTCAGCATCTAAATAATGAATAGATGAGAGCATTCTGATAATAAATTTAATCCGTAACAGTTCTTCCAATATTTCATCATAATCGTAATTTCAAAATTATTATGGATGTGAACTCTAACCTCGTGCAATGATTCTATTACTTTTCAAAGTACCATAAATTCGAGGGTCTAATAGTTCCAACCTATCACAGCCATATCTCCATATTGACTTCTTAAGAGGACGTAAATACCTCAAGGAAAATACGTCAAGGACTTAAATTGCTGTTTTAAATTCATTTCAGTCTCTACAATCCTGAGAGCATCATTTTAACTGATATATTCCTGATCTCTTTAGCCTTAGCATCCTGTGCTTCATGTCCCTCTGACTAAAAACCACACTGGTGGCGCTACATTTCGCCTTTCTTCCCTAAAATATTATATTTTAATCCGTCATAGGCCGCTTGGTGCCCTCTCCATAGCCATCATCATTGTTGTGATGGCCATGTGTGCAACGTTCGCTCCTGTTCTAACCATCCGAAAGCTGGGGCACAAATCAACGATTGCTTTCGGGTTGTTGATCATCACAGTGTACTGCGGAGCACAGTTCCACCCCATGTACTACACAGCTATACCCGCTGCTATGCTCATGGGCATACAGGGGTCTACATTGTGGACGGCAGTGTTCTCATACATCGTGAGGGTGAGTTGTCAATGGGAAAACCTAGAAGAATTTGAGCATCTGTATGACGTGCGTGTGTTGTGCTGTAAACAATGATTTAGGCGCTTAGTTTTAATGCATCCTAGCACAAGAATTCTGGAGTGTACACGCATTACCGCGGCAGCATCTGATGCTTCCATGCCTGGTTTGGGGTCTGGCTGGTGCAATCTGCATGGAAACCAGCAAGGAAATTTATTTTAATGTAAATTGATTCCCTTTCTTCAGAAAGGATTCATTGTTTATGAGAGGAGTTCTTACTGAAGGGATTTTTAGTTGCTTGGCTTCTGATCTCAAATGCATCATCAAAACCAAAAGCAGGACTTATAATAACTGCTTTGTAAAGTATGATGCGAGCCAGCGACATCCTGGGTCTCTTTGGACCAGGCTTTAATACCTCCTGTCTCTTGCCTTCTGCCTCCTGCCTCCTGCCTCCTGCCTCCTGTCTCTTGCCTCTTGCCTCCTGCCTCCTGCCTCCTGCCTCCTGCCTCTTTCCTCTTTCCTCTTTCCTCTTTCCTCCTGCCTCCTGCCTCCTTCTTCCTGCTTCTTGCCTCTTGCTTCCTTCCTCCTTCCTCCTCCTTCTTGCCTTCTTCCTCCTACCTCTTGAGCTCGGGCAAATGATCAGCAAAATTCGAACAATTATTGTGAGCGTTCATGTTTCTGAACGTTAGCATTATACTTCAGTTAACGCGTTGCAGTGACTACGGTAATTGCAGACGGATGTTGTATATTTATCCTACATAACTTACATAATCCCTTAAATGGGGTTTAGGAGAGCTGCAGTTTGCAGCAATATTCATTTCCTGTTCACAAAAAGTAATCATTTCGACACAGGTACTAGCACTGTAAATTTATAAATTCATTTCCTAATAATGTAGGAAGAAAATGCCACCATCCCCTAGTCCTGAAAAGTAATTTTGCACTCAAATATCAGCTGACCGGCTAGAAGATTTCAACAAACGTAAGGCAAAGTCTTCATCTGTTTTTCAAATCATCATCAAATATTAAATTTTGATACTGAATCCCACTACCAGGAATACTTTACATCACAATGACATTTGAAATTATTCCTGCAACCAAGGCTAGCAAACTTGTGTTATTTCTACTAACACAAGCAAGTAAAATAATTTCAGACTGGAGAGAAATTCGCAGAGCTGAACTCAGAGGAGCGAGAAGTTTGCATCACGCGATTTTTCGGGACGCTGTTCATGTTGCATCAAATCAGCCTCACCGTCGGCTACGTCGCTATCAGTGAAGGTGCGTGAGATGAGGGTTCAGTCCCTGCAAGCTGAAGCTGTGCATGCATTCCTGCACTGGAGTGCTGCAACGGAATCTTTCAATTTCGCGCGATGAAATATCATGAACTAGACTGATGAAATAATGGGTATTTCATTAATATTAATGAAATAATGGGTATTTCATTAATATTAATGAAATAATGGGTTTTTCATTAAAACTCATGTAATAATGGAAATAGACATGGGTATTAAAAAATTAATGGGTATTAAAAAATTGAAAAATAGATGACAAGTCTTGCGTTATGCAGAAATTGAGATCTATTCATTGTAGAACTTTAGTTGACCAAAAATCAAGACGATGTGACTCTCTAATTTATGATGTGTTTATTTCTTTTAGAATTTTTGGACCCTACAAAATTCTTCCAGTTCACTAAGCGTTAATTAATATTATTGAATAGAATGACCAGCAACTTTTTGAGAATTTTAACACGTCGTGAACTTGAACTATGTGTTCATCCATTTATTAATATTTCAGGTTTTCCCTTGAAATAAAAATAACACTTGAATTTATTCAATACAATTTTGAATTATTTTCGCAGGTTTTCTGACGAACACCACCAATGTTCGTGTGAACGGCACCCCAACAAGCTCTTGCGGCTTCCACTACTGCTCAGACAACAACTCAACTGCCTCCCCGCTGTCTGGAGAGGAGTTCTCCAGGGGCTGGATCATCCTGACGGGGGTGGCCTTCGGACTGTCTTTACTGGCAGCTTTCCTAGTGTCCTACTACGCCAACAGACTGCCTGAGTAACCATCAGTCCAGAAATCAAAACGAATATCAATAAACACTGCGTATGCCTAGATTGCTTGACCGCTGAATATATTTGGAAGATAATGATTTACTTTGGAATTTTCCCCATTAGGTATACAGGAGGGGGAAAATTCCAAATTCAAAAGATTAGTGGGTTTTGGCAGAAGGAAAGGCTGCTCAGTTCTCTCAATCCAAGTTTATTTTGCTAGAAAAAGCACATATATCGAATCTTGCTCTACAGAACACAACTGCTCAGTCGACACACTGCTTCTCTGTACTTATGGAATAATAATGATGTCTGTATTCCCATGACGTCCTATTTAGCAGATGTGTTTCACAACTTGTAGCGTTTTTAAAACGCTAACGTCGCTAACACACTGCAACATTGGAGTTCAATCTTTGGAGCCCATTTCATTCAGAAAGAAGCGAGTTTTTATTCGACCTAAGGGTTCCTAATCTCCAGCCTGATATGCTTTTGATTTTAAATTAGTATAAACTGTGACTTTTTCATCAAACACAAAGGCACATAAAGGGAACTGAATAGCTTAGAAAACTTGAATAGCTATTTCTGCATACTGCACCAATTGCAGCTCTATTACGGTGCATGACCTCAATTATTTAGATTTTAGGTGCATTTAATATCCTTCTATTTATAATAGGAACTCTATTCATTTTACTTAATTTGTAATTTCTTTACATAGAGTCGTCTTACGTTGCAATAGATATTGTGTGATTGTAGATAAATTGGATAATAATACTGGAATATTATTTGCACATAATAAAACCCTCATGGACATACAATAGAGAGTGACACTGTAGGCACGTTTATGACATCGATACATTATTTTAATAATGCATATCCTTGTTTGAAGATCAACATATTTGCTTGCTTTCTTATGATTCTCGTTGCGTACTTTGATGATGACTATCCATTAACGTAAATCAGTGCATGCATTCAAATTAAATTTTGTAACATATAATCTTTTGTTTATGAATTACTTTGATGTACGATTTGAAAAGCATTCCATTCCTCAGTTTGGTTGGAGACTGGAAGGAAGATGGTGAAGAACCACCAAGTGTCGGGCGACTATTGGTCGCTCCTCTCGTCCAGTGCGTGCAGCCGTACATGCTGCTACTGATGCCACTCACTGTCTGGGCCGGAGCTGAGATTAGCTTCATCGTTCACGTTTTTTCGATGGTGTGTATAGTGGGCCTACGCTTAATTGATTAGCATTAGTGTGACGTATGATTCTTATTTTTTCATTTTCCATGATCTTTATATCGTGGTCAAGTGACTAGCTGTTCTTGCTTGTGATGAAAGAGGCCCATATTCCGATCTAAACAAAGAATTCGATGTTT
This sequence comes from Trinorchestia longiramus, assembly GCA_006783055.1. Taxonomy (NCBI): domain Eukaryota; kingdom Metazoa; phylum Arthropoda; class Malacostraca; order Amphipoda; family Talitridae; genus Trinorchestia; species Trinorchestia longiramus. The sequence continues at coordinate 12,704 of VCRD01005407.1, forward strand.
TTGCTCATGACGCAGAGAACCTGGCTGATCATTCATCACTAAGGTCATCTAGTGTCCCTACGAGCCATTATCTCAAGTTGCAGTGCAGCAACGACCTTTGGTCGGAATAATCCTTGAAATAAGCAAACTTGTTGACAAAACCTAACTGTCGTAGAGCGTTCACCTTAAGAGACAGTCACTATCCAATCAGACTTCAATCGTATACTTCAATGAACTGAAACCTGACAAATGAGTTTCATCATCGATAAATGTTCAGTCATGCATGTTGGTGCTAATAACCTGCATTTCCAACATACGATAAATAACACGCCTATTGAAGCAGTCTAACAACAAAGATCTTGGTATCAATACACTGTGTAACACGATTTTTGTCTTTGGGTAGGGGCGGTTTTTTTTGCTTATGTCCATAAAGAATGAAATAAGAATGATCTTGGTGTCACAAAGACCTCAACAAGCTCCACATAGTTTCCGGCTTCATGATTCCATGAGAAGACCTGAACCACTGCGACCAAACTGTTCCATGGTGCTTTCTCCATTCTAGTGAGCTTCTTGGGAAGATCCTTGTACTCCATGACCTTTTTTATTTGTGTACCAACGAAAACACCGACATCCACTTTCGCTGCAGACGGCTTAGGGAAGAAATCTAAGGGATATCTGAAAGCTGTGGACTCCTTATTAGTGTAAAGCTCTGACAAATTGTTTTATATGCTAAATTTTAAGTACAGTGGAGAAAATGGTCCTTTTCTGGGCTCCCACAATGGCTTCCATTTGACGTTGTTCTTCCCCACACAAAACTCGGCCCGCTGTTACCATTCCTATTTGTCGCAGTGCTCCTGTTGTTCCAAAAGCAAAGATGAGAAGAAAACTTTGTAAAGCTGCCTCGGGGACCCATCAAACGTGCGCTATTTCAAAGTCTCTGATAACCTCCGAACCGTGCCCTTCTTTGCTTGTTCCTTGGTCTTACAGTTTTGTGTCCTAATTTTATATAGTGTCTTAAATCTAAAAATTTGATTGATATGTGCTAAGCCCTCACGGTTACATTTTTATTTAGAAGTGATCGCATCTAATTAAGAAACGTATTCAATTTCAAGCTTTAATAATATTTTAAATGGAAATAAAATTTAACATAAAAGTTTATCCCTAAGAAAGAAGCACAAAAGGAAAATGAAGTGCGTCTTCTGGGGTGAAAAGAAGCTAAATTATTCATTCTAAATTTATAGAAAGTGGTTAGGATTGTAAAAGCTAGCACAGCTTCGAAATTGCACAAGTCTTTCCGCGTGGAGCAATTTAGAGTTTTGTGAGATAGATACATTCATGTAACATTTATTTACACAACTTAGCCAAGTTCTACAATAATAATATGAGCGTCTAAAAATTCCGGTATTCTTAACATAAATAATTCATTTTGGACTTATTCCTGGGCTAGCTACGAAAAATTTGTATTTCTGCCCAATTATGGGTACGTCATGGGCGTCAAAATCAGTACGTGGGAGACAAAGTAACGATCAACTCAAGAACCAGCCAATGTCCATTCCCCCACAGATGTGGGCGATCCCACTTATTCAGATGCAGTCTCACTCCTGCATTTCATGGCATCTGAAAGCCCTTCATATCAACCATGGTCGCATGACTCAGTTTTGTTATCAGGGAAAAAGAACAGAGTTAAATGAATAAAGGGATTAGGAATCGATGAAATACTGCTTGCAACAGTGAAACGTTGTCAGTGACTTTCTGTGGATAAAATTACGCGCACAAACTAACAAGAAGGTCAGAGAAAATAACACATATTCAGTGATTATACGTTCAAAAAGGGGAAAATCTATTAAATTTCATTTCAGACTCATTTTCATAAGTATGCGTCATGATGTATCGACGTTCGTAAAAAAATTCAAATACTTTGAACGAAAATTCATTTTCGTGAGTGTTTGTTGCATTCGACATGAGATGTAATGAAAAATTCAGTTATTCCAACTCATTTGCTAAGGGCTTCGTGGCGTGCGGGGCTGGCGAGAAGATGACCGGCTACGTGATACTGACATTCGCTAGCTCCAGCGCCCTTTGCTCCTCTGGGTCCAGCTTTCTGGTGCATCGACTTGGTCGCCGATCCATTTTCCTGAGTGCAGGCTTCATCAATTTGTCCATGATCTTGCTGATGCTCAACTGGGAACCCGAGTCCGGGCATTTGCCTTTGTACTTCATTGTGGCTGCCATTTGGGGAGTTGCGGACGCAGTCTGGCATACTCAGCTCAGTGGTAAGACGTCTTTATTTAGTCTTTTTACGTCGTTTGTGCGTCTTCATTTCGTGGATGTCTGGCACCTGCTAATTGAAATGGTGGAGTTTTTGCGTATTTTTTGTAGTTGTGAAAAACTTATCCATTTGTGTATGTTTACCAACCACACATGATCGAGCTCGCCGATATGGCCACGACTAAGAATGGCTGGCGCCTAAAAATTAAAGGACAGACAACTGTGACAGCGATATTTGGGTATTGTTTACTGTATAAAATTGAAAAACATATGCTAGTTACTTCATAATCTGAACTAAGATTAAAAAAATTTCTTGCATGTGTACTACACTTAAAAAACTCGCTTCGAATTTCATTCTGAGATACGAACTTGACTCCCATTCACTGTTGTGTCCAAAATTATCGCTCTTTACAAAAATGAAAAATAAACTTTAATGACCTTTGTCACTGTGTCCCATGGTTTATTTGTTATTTTTTCAGCTCTGTACGGCGTATTGCTGCCTGCAAACATCGAAGCTGTGTTCAGTGTGTTTGTGTTATGGCATTCCCTTGGTTACCTCTCCGTGTTCCTCACACATTCCCTCCTCTGCGTCGACGCCTCCGTCTACATCCTCCTCATGCTGCTCTTCTCAGGGGTCATTGGCTACCTCTGCGTCGAGATTGTCGAGTCTAAACGATATGGCAACACTGATCCAACAAGACTTCTGCCTATTAATTGAAGGAGTTGTTTATTAATCGAAGTTTGTGGTTTACCAGGTGTGAATTTGCATCGATATGGTCATACCGATTTCAGAGTTATAACCAGAAGGCTCCAATTTAAGAGTGGAGCTTTTTCTCCATCGAAATTGCCGATTTTCATTGGTATGACAACACCGCAATAGCTCAGAAGGCTTCAATTAAGAAGTTGAGTATCTTTTTTGCAATAAAATTGTAGATTATTGTTGATATGGCAACCCCAACCACGCAAACCCAAAATACATCTATAAAATATTGTCATACAACTGCCTGGTCTCACACAATACCGCCGGAATATCAATTTTGCTTTTGAGACTGCAAGCAACGCTCGTGTTTTCGTTCTGTCTGCTCATGCGTCCCAAAAATTAGAAATTATATCAGCGTTTCTGTTGCATGAAACGTAATTATCCGTTGGCCATATTGTACATTGTTGTTTGTTTCCACCGTGCCTCGTGAAGCAACTCACAAGAAATGAACTGCGTCGTATATGGACTGGCTTAGTAAATAACACCAGTACAATTATTACTAAAAGTTTTTCCTCCATGCTTAGATTACAAAGAGAATGTGAATATTATACTGTGTGTATTTTTTGTTTTTAATGTATGTATAAATTTGAAAACTATTCGAATACTCTTCGAAACACATTTGAGTTTTATTATGAAAGCGCTTTAAAATACTAAACGCTCTGTTACACGGACAAGTGGTGCGCTTGTCATCTCTTCAGTTTAACATGAATTTGTTGGTGGGGACTGTTTGTGAGTGTAATTTTCTACATGTTGTTAGCAACAGAGAGTTTTCAGAAGTGAATCATAATGATCGTGTCGCACGAATGGTGAACGTATGATGCTAGTTATCATTAAACCCTCCCTTTCTCCTCGTTGAGGGCACAATTATTCGAGTGGGATAATTTACACGCATATTATGTTGGGGCTGGCCGAAATGTGACACATCTCCTACTATTATTTACTGATTGCTCTTTCTAACACCTACAAATGTGGCTTTTTTTATGCTACCTAAAATTCATTCACTAAATTTGGTACCTTATAGTTTCATCTTTCTTGCAGATTTAGTATTAATTCCAGTATTCAGAGAGAGAGTAACGTTCTTATTGTGGAAAATATATGTCAATAAATATACTGGATAATTGAACATCAGAATTAGGTTGCACTGTTATTTTTGAAATTATATTTTGTTAAGTCTTCGTTGTAAGAGCATGAAAGCGAGTCTTGGCACTAGTAACTACTACTAGAGTTGATAACTACTACTACAGTTGATAACTACTACTACAGTTGATAACTACTACTACAGTTGATAACTACTACTACAGTTGATAACTACTACTACAGTTGATAACTACTACTACAGTTGATAACTACTACTACAGTTGATAACTACTACTACAGTTGATAACTACTACTACAGTTGATCGATCTGATAGTCACACCCTTGTATAGTAGATCTATTTCATATCACTTTTATTATGCGTTGTTATTGTTGTAAATTATATCATGAGAGTCGATGTATTTGTTTAGTAACTCTTCATTTATACTAGATTGATGAATATTTTTCTGCAAGAATTATTTTAAATCTATAAAACCATTTGTGATATTTGAGCGTTGTACGGGTATTTGGTGACGTTTTATTGATATATAGACTCTATAACTAAATAAAATTTGTAGTTTTTTATGTACTATTACGCGTATGTGCTATATACGGCACGTATTATGAGAATTTTATTCCTTCTATCATATATATATTGGTCTCTAGAATACGAATTCCATTGATAAAATATATATTCTGTTTGTTATTGCGTACACAAATTCATCATAAATGAATCGTGAAACTATTTAATGCATGCAGTTGGTATTCTAGATAGCAATAAATACCAATGAAATTTTGGTCCACATCTTTCTAGGTGACCCTGTATTTAGTGACTGTGAGTACTGTGGAGGCACATACAGTATCTTATTTTTCTGGATTAGGCACCATCTGTAAATTGATTAGTAGTGTGTAGTCTTACTGTCGTGATAGAGTTTACACTTTTAGTATCGTGAAGTAAAAAGGATGAAAATGTCATAATTAAACTTTCCCCTGGAATGTAAACTGTAAAGTTTTAGCATTGTGTAGATTCTTACACAATAGGTATTATTATTGCACTGAAATGTTTCTTGTCAGATTGTTTAAATTTTTTATTATTTCTGTTGTTCAGTACAGACCTTAATTATTTAAAATCTCTAAACTCTAATACTATAGCCAATTTTTTTGTAAATGTCATAACTTGTATCTCCTATACATCAGAATAGTGTCTAAATGATCAATCTTTTCCAAAATAACGCCCACACAAATTTACAAATTTACTGGTAGCTTTTGTACACGTACGTTAAATTTACGCATAAAACCAATCATACCCTTAGACAAAAATGACACACATCTTTACTCGTATGTCATGGGACATTCATTCAATATCATAAGGCTTTGCATTGTAATCTTTGCCTAAGCTCTAAGTTGAAGCATTTCCTCTTGACTGATAATTATGTTAGGGAGGAAATAGAGTTGAGAAAGCGACGTTTATTGCATTACGAGAGTTCAATCCCGCACTAATGGCATCTGCTGCAGGTGTAGTGGCATCTGCTGCAGGTGTAAGTGTAGTAGCATCTGCTGCAGGTGTAGGCGTAGTGGCATCTTCTGCATGTGCAGATGTAGTGGCATCTACTGCAGGTGTAGTGGCATTTGCTGCAGGTGTAGTGGCATCTGCTGCAGGTGTAGTGGCATCTGCTGCA
>VCRD01005408.1:0-35093 GCA_006783055.1 Trinorchestia longiramus
GGGTCCCGACCCCATGGGGCAACTGGTGAGTCTCGACCCTATGGGGCAACTTGTGGGTCGCGACCCCATGGGGCAACTTGTGAGTCGCGACCCCATGGGGCAACTGGTGAGTCTCGACCCCCGTGGGCTTGAGGGACGTAGGCATGGGGTCGCGTAGCTTTGCTAGAAGTAGCTCGGAATAATATGAATTTAAATTCATCATTTTTATTTTCCATGCTCCTGCATATTTTTTTTGTTTCAGTGCATAAACACTGAAACACAAATGGGAGTTCAAGCTGCAGATGTATATTTTTCAATACAACTCCAATTTTATTCTCAAAACTGAAATTTGTGCACACATTTTTTTGCTTATTTTTATTCATGGGAAATGAATTGCATACCAAGCTTACATGTTTAATGTCACACGTAATGTATTCATGAAGCATATCCCTCTGTGCAGCATGCTGGTTCAAGGTTCGAAATTGTCACAATCATTCGGCTCAGTTAGGAAAAATTTTAAGCATTCGTTTCCTTCATAAGTGTGTTTGTTATGTAAAATACAGGACATCGTAGTTGAAGTCATACAATTTATTTTAAAATGACTTATATTATATTTTATTTATAATATTTTGTATTTTTATATTATATTATATAATATAAAAAAATTTAAATAAAAAAATATAAAAATTATAATAGTATTATAAAATGATTAGTTGCCGTAAGGACACCAGGATTCAATTCTGATGACATTTTCCGTTTAAAAGTTAAATTGCATGTTGTACCGTAAACGCTAAAACATATTTGTTGCATGATAAGCTACTAACATGACTATTTGGATACCTCAGCTTGATGAGTGAACTGCGAGGCTGATAAGGTTTACCTGATCAGACGAGCTTTACGTCTCGCTAAATGGAACCTGACTGTGAGCTGACAGAGTCGCGGTGATTCAATTAGCAAAACGGCAAAAAGCTTTCACATTCAGAGCAAAGTGTTTCTTTCTGTATACCTCGAGGACTAGCACGTGTGTAGTGCTGTGTCTTGCATATTTGAGGTGCTGAGGTCGAACACACACGTTCAGTGTTGTTTTGGAACCCAAATGTCAGCTTTTCCATGCAGGAACGTTGTGTTCATAGCGAGACAAAATTGAAAAGTTGAGGTAAATGATGTCTTTGCCGCTGAAGGACATTTCAAAGCTTCATCCATGCACAGTAACGTCACTTGTATAGTTTTTTGATCAATCTTATAACCTGCATGGTTTCTGATTCATATGCAGCTTTAGGCTCAAAATTGAACATTTTCTTGAAATTGTGAATGTTAGTTTAGTTTTGGCTCTATAACCTATTCGTGCTCCTCATGTAAACTCATATACAAGAAGATACAAATTTATTAATTACTTAACTGTGATATGCGAAGCTGCATGACTCATTTACGAAGAAATCTCGTGAGAGCTTGTTATTAATGTGTTGGCAGGTTCCAGAAAAAAGACTCTGTAGCGGAGAGACTCTCAGATTTACTTAACAACAATTCAGCTAAAACAAAATAGTCATGACTCCTCATTCACTGTTTGCTCTCTAATATCGGATACATATCTCCTACTTCGTGGATTTGGTAACCTGCTCGTAGGAACATACACACATCTGAATTATCATGTGAGAAATGTAATTAATTTTCTTCAATGTAATATTTATTCTCTTCCGAATTCTTTCATTTGAACATCACCTCTTTTTCTGAAATGTCGTCTTGCATTGATTTGTAAATATTTTGCTGTAACAAAGGATGTTCTCTTACAGCAACAAAAAGCCATAATAAGGTATTTATTGATGTTCAAAACATACATGTGTAATTTCATAGGAAATAAAATTCTTCAAAGGTTTCAACGATATACATACATTAAATCTGTATGAGTTGATTATATGTGTTTAATTTCAAGTTGAAATATTTCATGGAATGAAAATAAGTAAATGAAGAACGGTTTTGAAATAATCAAAGTTACCTTTGGTGTACTTTTGTTTACTAATAATTGTCATTATTAGCCGTGCGTTTAGTATATGATATACAGCTACCCAAGCCATACTATTACTACTGAATGTTACTTATTTTATGTTACAATATGTCACGGATGACTCTTTAGTACAGAGATAATCACGTGTCCAGAATAAATAAAAAATGTGACCCATGACACGAGATAAAATTTAATATTTACAACAGTAAATTAATTCACATAAATTACTTCGTACACTGAAGGTGTGCGGATGTGGTACATGATTTTATGTGGCGGTTTATATAAGACATCATCATGTTTGAGTCATGGAAGTGAAGTCTTCTAAGACACTCCTCCTCGAAGTTCAAAAACTGAGAAGCAAATTAAACTTCAAAGCCTCAAAATTAAAAAACAGCTTGCGTCTCAACATATCGAAGGAGCTGCGCTCTGAATGTCAGGACGTAATCTCTCTGTCAACTTTTCATGAAAATACGCTCACTAAATGCTATCAGTGGGTATGATGATACATGTCTGATAACCTACTTACACATTAGCAAGTCTATCAACGGTAAAGCTGATAATGGCCCGAATCCGTTTTCTCTTCAGAGAAGGAGCAGAATATATGTGAATCTTTAAAGTTTATTTTTTAATTTAATTCTCAAAATACGTAAACATTCAAAATCTTCATAGTTCTACATCAGTGCTCAATCATTGTTGATATCCATAATAGCTATATTAACTACTAACATCTGCCTGGTGTGTGAATATCCGAGTTTGCCATCTGGGATGCAGCACCTGAAGATGAATAGCGTCCTTAGAGAAGACACTCCAGCTGCGTACCTGAAAATGCTCAATTGTTTTGAATTCTTTACATTGATTTCACCAAATGAGTTGTTGCTGATGCTGAAAGTTATTCCGACAAGTAAAACATCAGGAATGCTCTTTGCTTCACAGGTCCACCACTGGGAAGGAAAAAAAATTTCAACGTATTTCCTTAGTGCCCACTTTGGCATGAAGCTTTGCGTTCTTGCCTTAATGAGCAAGTCTCATCTTTACACTTAAAGAAAAAACTTTAAAAAATTAGAAAATCACAAAACTTAAGCACATTTGTAAGACGTTAAGCTCTTTGAAGTGAAAGTGCAGTTTATGATTCATATGTCATCGATTTTAGTAGACTGCCACATTTCATATCTAATCCTAATTCAAATCATGGTACTGCATTTGGTCCCATGATATAAATAAAAGTTTTTGACACATATGCTAGTAGGTGCATTGGTATGTTTCATTCATAAACGTATCAAACTTTAATTATGCGTCGTCTACATGTGTGAACATTAAACATCAGTATTGAAGAACTAAAGATGCAAGAATATATTTTGCGTTTTGTGTTATTACCACCATAAATATTATTATAAAATAAAAATTCGTTTAAGATCAGTTAAGAAATTATCATATCAGGTTTCCCAAATATTTCAAACAATTAAACTTTAAACGCTCTACTCGTATTACCATCTAAATACCCGATAAAATGAGCCTAACTACGTACCAGAACATTAAGCGAGGCAGACAAGGAAGATTAGTTGTTTTAGTTTGTTATCCGTAACATTTTCTGGGTGCGGTCTATGAACATAGAAATGTTGATGACCATGCTGGTCTGTAGCGAGTGCCTGCTTTGAGCGGTTGCGAGGGCCACAATTATGAAGGTAATGAGGTCATCATGTTTCTCTATCAGCTCCAAATGGCTAGTCGGGGAAGTTTTGCTTCCACCTTGCGATGCTCTGAGTCTTCACAGAAGCTTCTCTACTTCGTATAATTACTTTTTTTTCGAATCGTTAGCGCCTTTTAAGCGCATCAGTAGGAAAAAATATTTTTTTCGAAATCATGGACTGATTTAAACACAAATGAAGTGAAAAAACTGCTAGCAATCAAATTATTATAAAGCGAAACTAAAACAACAATTATTATTCATGAATAATATTTCATTTAACTTATAATTCATCAGACTTGATGATTTCGATCTTACTTGATCTATTGCCCAGAAATAATCATGAAAATCTTTTCATTAGTAGAACAAACAAAACTTATCAAGCGATGGATACCCAATCTAGAATCAACGTCACTGACTTAAAGAGAATCCATAAAACAAGATTTGGTTCGAATGATTTAGAAAAGAGGGAACGTTTTTGACCATAATGAACATTTAAACTGACGAAAAAATATCCTTTAGGCGTTTGGTTAAAATGTTATAAACATTGTACATAGTATTCTTACATAATATAGTAATTATTGTACAATATATTATGGTATATTTAATTTTTTCTCAGTCAAAATCACTCGAAATATTATTATATGGGATTCTCCTTAAAGTTGTGCAGAAAAAACATCTAGTAACACTGTAATCTTACCGTGTATGAGTATACTGATGCTGCGAGTTAACATGCTTACTTTTCTGTTCTTTTTTAGCACTTGAGTTTTTAATGAATATTTGAATGAAGGGCAATAAGGGCTTTCTGATGAGGACGTTTAATAAATTTTCACCAAAGATGTTCGGATACCAGTTCAATTTGTACTGAAGCTATGAATAAACCACTGCTGTTCTTTGACACCATGTAATCATCAATGTAGTCACTAGAAAAAGCTATGAATAACACGATCCAATTGGAAATATGTCAAACTGAAAATTAACCCGAATATTGGTACGCGAATAAATTGCTACCAAAACTCATAGACCATATAACTGTTGTGCCGAGTTAACATATGTAGAACTACACAAGTATTAACAATCCATTTGGACACAGAAGGAATGGTAAATGCTGGAATGGTACTTTTGTACTGGTAAGTAAAGGAATAAAAAGTTGGGATTTCAGCCTTCTGAGACAAACTAGAGTGGTATCTTTAGAGCGGTGGTTACAAAGCTAGTGCTCAAGAAGTAGATACAATCAAAATAATGAACGCCACAACTGTTGTAACGGTGATCTCTGGAAGCTGCTACTGCTTTAGGCATAAAAAGAATAAAGGAAAACAGTACAGGAAAAAGACTTTGTCATAGTCATTTTCAATGAATAAGTGACGATAGCTTTTTTCTGTACTCATTTTATCATAATTTAAGCTTCAATTCGGTCCTCACAGAGAATTTCTTAGGACACTACCTTACCATGGCTATTGTGTTAATGATAACGAACCCTTACAGTAATTTTTTCATAGTTGGAAGCTATTCTTACTAAAATAACTACCAACTTTTTGAAAACTTTAACACGTAATAAACTTTTACGACAACAAATACGCTCGTTCGAAACACTGAATTTGTCGAAGTACATTCATAGATTCTCAAAATATTCCAGTTATTCCTCTCCAATTAACGCCCAGTCGATACTGAGTTCTGTTTGTAAACTCATTTAAGCTAAAAATATTTAAGTCGGTGTAAGTTTTAAAAAAGTCTGGCATTTACAAGACATATATTGGTATATGTAATATGTAAATGTGCGAACTCAGAAAGTGTTTTATAACCAAAGAGTTTTTCTATAACATGTCAGTGTATCACATTCAAACACTTGACTTGAAAGTACACTGACGCAGCTACAGACAAATGAGTCAAAAGAAAATGTAGAAGAAATTATTAGCGTGTGAAGTCACGCAAGCTAGTCAAAATTAGATGATTACATCTATCGTTAGACAAGGCTCTCCGCTGTCAAGCGCTCCTCAAACAAAATCTCACATGCAACCGTCGAATCAAGGTGGCAACTGGGCAGGCATTTGATGCACTGTAATTAGGCTGTAAATGGCTCGTAGAAAGTCTCCAGTTTGAGAGGCACGTTAAGGAAACTAAAAGGTGAGCTACACGCTTTATAAATGGTGTTCTGAGTAATCACTGCATTGCATGCAAAGAGTCAGCACAGCAGAATCTCAATGAACACAGCCAGTGTTGAATATGCTGAATATCTTCGAGCGAGTCAACGTTGTTTAGAAATCTCAGTTGAATATACATTTGAAAGATCAACGTATCCAACTGTGAATAAAGGGGAAAAGCTAATGAAAACTTTGTACTTGAATTGAAATGAGAAATATATTTATGTTGTACTCGTATGTTAGAGTGATAATGAAGCAAATGTGCATAAAAATTCTAGGCAACAACAGCAGGACTTTTGTAATCAATACTTTTTGCGAAAAACGAGAAAGCTTTGGGAATTTTTTTCTTACGGTGGTCAGTATGGAGCACAGAGTTTATAAATTATGTTATACAAATTATGATTTAAGCAAACTCGTGTATAAAACCATTGCATTTCATAACTTGTAACAAATTCATGTAGGTCATGAACAGTGTAGCTTCCACTTTGAGTTTTACGTAAATTAAAAGGCTTCCATACTGTTATATTGAAACCCACAGAAGTAAAAACTTTTCCTAAGACGGTTTCACCACGAATATTTTTTAGTCTCTAAGGTAATATAATAACGATATTTCTACATATCATAAACAATATTTTGAAGGAGGGTATAAGTTCTGTATTACGTTTCCAAGCCTAAATTTTACATGAATTATATTTTCTAGTTTATTTGACTCAAAGCACGACGCTCGTGTATTACTGACAGGAATCGTAGTCTCAGCAGTTTTTCTTAACATATTGAACAAATTTGTCACATTCCTCGTTTCTGTGGGAAGCAAAAGCTCATGAGAAATGATAATCTATTAACATTTCTTAGCGAAATATTGACTTACGATTGTCTCATGAACAACGTTCTCCCTTTAGAATAGACACTAAAGTAATTCATCGTTGAAAATCATGAGAGCTACGCTGTCAATATTATGATTGATTGAGAAACGTGCGTCATAGCTGGCATCATTTACACGTAGTGCAATGTTATTGTGCAGGAATAATTCACTCTGTTCGTGTTTAGCAAACAACCAACAGCTATGTAACTTAGATAACAACTGCAATTACATATAAGAGCTTGTAAGGTACCATTGATTTTCGAGCAACATTTTGAAGCTGAAGTGCAAAAGACGTAGATAAATTTTTAGCTTAGCAAAAGCTGTTCTTCCCCAATCAAGAAGAACTAACAGAAGATCTAACATACGCACTGCAACATAGGTGAAGGAGTCTGAATTTTAGTTGAATGTTCATGCAGTTTTTATTATGAGCTGGTAAGGTTACTGACATTTACTAATTTATTTCTAGCAAATGAGCATTTTGGTTTACCGTTTAGAAGTTAGTTGAGTAAGCATATCGGTAGAGCATCAAAATCCAGCCGAATCAAGTTATGCAGTATTTAAATAAATTGTTTATATCAGAAATTTTTTAACGAAATTTAGTGCTTTACATAAAATAATATAAGTAGACCTAGGAATTTTCAGTTTTACATACATCTCCATACGAAGAAAGTGGACAGATGAAACTAAGCGGCAGTTGCCATGAATGGAGTATACTGGTAGTGGCCACGACTAGAGTACAGGTATAGTGGTAGTTGTTACAACTGGAGTATACTGGTAGTGGCCACGACTGGAGTACAGGTATAGTGGTAGTTGTTACAACTGGAGTATACTAGTAGTGACCACGACGTGGGTATAAAAGCAATTACCCCAATTGGAGTACTGAGGCAGCTGTCCCAACGATGCTTGTCTTGTCGAAGGGCCAAGATTCATCATCTGTGTTGATTTTCTAGCGACCCAAGCGATACATAGGCCATACAGTGGCTAGAATACAAGGTGAACTGAGACCAGTACAGTTCTGCGCTTTGGAAAAGTAACTTAACGCTAAAACAAAAAGAGTTGACATCAATCAGATTACGAAACTATTGCTGTTAATGAAACGAAAGCACTAGAGCTGAGTAAATACAGCTATCGAACGTTTGTAGTAATGATTCAGTTATTTCTCTCAGCATGCGCAAATACGTTCCAACGCTCTACCCGTAACTGTTTCAGCAAAACCAAAAGTAAGGAGCAAGGATACAATGGGATTCTTTGGAATTTGCGTTCAGAATCACCTAAATGTTTGAAGCATCTTACCATACCCACTGACATTATTACAGGTTATATAAATGAAACAATTACAATTGTGCTCGTCTCTATACAATGTTCTATAATGAACGATTTGACCGTCTCTGTCCAAGAAAAACTAAATATTAAACCAACACAAACAGTTTACCGTTTATTCGGGGAAATGTTGAAGTGATCTGCATTAAATTTCATGTAAAGGGTAAGATTCTAACCCAATACCGAGACAGCCAAAGATGTTGCGTCGACTCGAACATGAAGGATGGAATAATAGGTTCTGCGCCGACAGATTGCTCTGTCAACTGGACAGGCAGAGGCGTCTGTCCAAGAGGACCTATCGAGAAACACTGTCTTTCATCTTTCTTAATTAAGTACATAATATAGAAAGGATAATGCAGTGTTTAGTAAATCGAATTAAGATTAAAAACTAAATGCTGTAGACTGGAACTGGGAGTAAATTTTGTTCGTGTCAATTTCTATTTTCATTTATTTTTTCCTTGATTAATATTTTTCAAACTTTGTGTGGCTATTGCTCAGAACTTGTTTTTATTTTCTTCGCTTTGTGGCATTGAACTCCTTAAATGCAAAGAAAAATTTTAGTTCAGTATTTTCGTAATTTAAGGAGTAACACCTCAAATAATAAGGTAGCATATTTCCTAACATGATATAACATGACCGATTCTCAATATAACGTCAGTCGTAGCTCTTACTTCCTGTAGTTCTAACTCACTTGTTAATGTGAAACACGTTGTGTTCTGCATCACAGGCGTGTTTAATATTAAACAAACCATTTTTGCGCTGTGATTTTTTCCCGGATAATTTGCAAGCAGGACGCATGAATATTAAGCGCCCCAATGAACATCCCAGGCAGAATAGTTTTTTTTCTAAGCCTGGTTTAATTAATACGCACGACCCGACATGCACATACAGATAGAACTTGTCAAGAAATGAAATAAATCTTTCAGAGAGGCGAGCTGAATTAAATGCATCCTCATTTTCCTTGCGTCGGCAAATTACTCGAGGAAAAATTAATATACACGTCGAGCATTAAAATTTATATCCTGAGTTTTGATGATACGGATGCCAGTCCCGTTTTTGTGCAATAGTTCTGCAAAACTGCACAAACACATGAAATCATTCCTTCAAAAGCGTATTCTGCTTGTTACGTAGTTCATCTGAACTAAATAAATTTAGAAACGTTGGGAAATAATGACCTTGACAACTATGCATGTCCTTTACTTGAAAAACATTTCTCATAGAAAAGAATCTGTTGGTATTTCTGAGGAAGGAAACTACAAACTCTCACCGGAAGCATTGGTAAAAATACTTCAACTATTGCGTAGGCGATAAAAATTGAGGAATAGGATTTTAGTCCTATTATCAAATTAACGTAAATACTACCTATTATATAATGGCATATAATGTCAAAAGAAACGTTTTTTTCGACTTCTAGCCTTATAAAAATTTTTCATTGAGTATAAAACAGATCAGTATTGATGTAACTACAAGTGACTGTAAATTCTTTACCTTATTTATGTCTCAACATAGAGAGAATGAAAAGTAAACAGTGAACAATGAACAGCAAACATTAAACAATGAACAGTTTGCAGGTTTTGACTAATTGAAGCAAAATGGATTGCCAAATCAAAATACTTCAATGCACAGAAGTCCATCAATTACACTAGAACTATTTAGGGATAATCCTACCAACTTTCACTAGACATTCATTCACACCTTTCCCTTACCTAACATAAACTCACTTAGCACCTTAGACTTTCCCTTACCTAACATAAACTCACTTAGCACCTTAGACTTTCCCTTACCTAACATAAACTCACTTAGCACCTTAGACTTTCCCTTACCTAACATAAACTCACTTAGCACCTTAGACTTTCCCTTACCTAACATAAACTCACTTAGCACCTTAGACTCAATAAGTTAAACCATAAAAATGCTTAGGGTTTTAAAATTAATGCCTAGTAATGCAAAGGAAGTTTGGATTCATTTTTAAAATTTATCTAAAAGTTTTAAGAACAGAACTCAAGGAGCGAGATGGTAGGTATCTATGCCATGTTTTATGACATTTAAGATATGTTTAAACTTTTAATCCCAGATGAAATTTTGATTAGAGAAGGTAAATCAAATTTGATTCTTCACCTGTTAACGAAACATTCGTAAAAGTATTTCTTCGCGTCATGAGCGATGTTTCAACCATTACAGAGGATTTCAACTCAAGTTCTCAAGAAAATTTTTGAGAAAACCTAATTTATATTCATATATTCACGGGAATCAAAAAACACTAAACCTGGTTGATTTGGAGTGAAATCATATTATCACTATAATAAAGGCTTTATTAATGTCTTGAATAATGTCAATATCATATAGAGACAAGCGTTTAAGCCTGAATTACTTATTCAGTTCTTGTATTTAGATTTAAATAATATTTTCGTGTACAGACAAAAATATTTCAAGCCATTCCGGCGCTGAAATTTATTTATGAACCACGAACACGGATTTAATGTTTGTCCTTCATAATTCGCTGGATCTTCCTGAAAAATTTATCACCCATAAATAATTGGTTTTGGTAGCGTTCTAAAATTATTTAATTCAAACACTGTACATGATAATGAATTACGATTCCGTTGAATATTGTATATTGCAGAATGAGCATTCAGTTCGGTCTCAAATGAGATATTGAGAGCTTACAATTGCACTAAAAATCAACTACGAGGGCGTTATTTTTTCCACTTTTGATGGGCTACAAAAAACAGCAAATTTACATTAAATATTAATTTTTTCACCTAATGTACTACCGGGATTTACTTACTTCTCTCCATAACAGCTAAAACTAATACTGCCTGATTGCCCAAGGTATGGGCACTTGAACATGGCTGCTACGATCGATGCCGCCGCCACATGTGAATTTCGAAGTGTAATCCATATTCTGCCAGCAAAAAGACGAGGTGTTGCTAAAATCCACCGCAGAATGAGTAAAGTCTACAGTGACAACTTTTTGAGTGATGGTTGTGTACGGGAATGGTGTAAAAAACTTGAAGAAGGGCCAACTGACGTCTATGGAGAAGGTGGACAAGGGCACTTCGGTCGCTACTGTGAACCTCGTTCAGTGTGTTGCACAGGTGGTGGACACCAAACAAAAGCTCACAATCAGTGAACTTTCTGAAAAATTTCTAGATATTTAAAGGTTTGCTTTGTCTCCGTTGATTCTGGGCCCGTTGTACTTGTCAAGACGTACCTCTCCTCACTGGCAGCTAACTTCTTTGAAGAATATATCGAGAAGCATGTGTCACGATATGACAAATGTCACAACCGTTTTGGTGATGATATAGAGAATATCATATAAAATTGTATTTTTTCATAGTCCATCTAAGGTTGAAAAATAAAAAGCGTTCGTACTATTTGATGTGATTAGCAAACTGAATTTTTAACGATAGGGTAGTTAATTTCAAGTTTTCAAAAATCGTAACTCCAATGAACGTTTGTGTGACACATATATTCTTTCAGTCATAATACCCAGACATAAGGATTAGAGAAAACAAACAATAATGCAAATTCTGCTGCTGGTTATGTTTTAATTCTCTTGGTTTATAATGGATGACTTGCATACAAATGCTAGTATTTTTCAAACGAATTTGATCATTGCGCTAACTAATCTAAAATAGAAGCTCTCAACGGCAGTATTGTTTTTTAATTTTCTTAGCGACGCAATGCTTGCATGCCATGATCATATCAAGTAATGGTACACTATGTTGAATATACTTGAAGCTTTGTTTAGACTGTTGTTTTAGTTAGTTGTAAATCTTTTTCTTCGGCCAGACACGCTAGTATGTATTTCACGAGAGAAATATAAATATTCTTAAGCCTTCTCCGTCACATAAATTGTAAGGCAACAAATATAAAGGAAGCGGAAATTGCGAAGCTATAAAGCGATCCTCTTTTTTCAGCAATATGGGTCTAATTCTTCCCTTTGAATTTCATTGCGCTCTTTGTGCAATCAATTTTCTGCCTAATTAATTGGAAATACCTCTTCGTAGTACCGCTCGTCATAACGCGAAGCTAATGAAATTCGTTGTAAATTTTTTGGTCATTGGCGAAAGATCGGAAGCATTAATTATTGATAGAGCCTCGAAATGTAAAAGAAAAGAAGTCATTTGAAACTTTGTAACTAAAACGTTGTACAAGGCAAATGTCTCAGGTCTGAGGAAATGCTCATTTCATTGATTTTTTTTTCGTACCAAAGGTAATCTACTTCATTCTGTATTGCTTACATTTTAAAAAGAAAATGAACTGATGAAGGAATTTGCGATGATAATTAATTTAGACTTTGCAGAGCATGCGTTGTTAGAAAATACTAGAGAATAAGTAAAGTGAACAAATTTAAAGTAGTTTTTTTCTTACAAACTAGACCCTGTACAACCAATATTAGAATAAATTTATTGAAAGTATTTCAAAGGCAGAGTTTCATGTTTGAAAATCTGCATTAAGTCAGGAAAAAACATCAATTGAGACAATGTTTATGGCTAAAATACATCTTGGGCCATTCCCAATCCGAATTTTTTTGTCGGTTTACCGGAGATAATCATCGATTTGCGGTGATAATCATCGTTTATAGTAGGAACTTCCGACGATAGAAATAGTACCGGTTATTACCGGTAATTATAGGTATTTCCAGACGATGAAATGTTCGCCGACGATATTGACCGGTCTTTACAGTCTTATTCCTACCGTCATTCCAAGCATAGGGAAAAGACGATAAAAATACAGTCTTTTTCAGATAATAATTACCGGTTTATCGTATGATATCATCGGTTTATCGTAAAAAAAGGCGATAATTACCGATTAATGCTGACGAAAATCAGCGCCGGTCAGACGATAAAATTCGGATTGAGTTGTAAGAGTTCAGGTTATGGCAAAAGTACGATTTGTAGTTAATGGTAAAGTTAAGATTAAGGTGGGTTTTAAAGTTAGGATTCATATTAGGGTTAGGGTTAAGATTTGGGATAAGGTTACAGTTACGGTTAGGGTTAATGGTAGGGCTGGCGTATGCTAGTCTTACGAAAAGGTTGACACATTTTCAATCAAAATTTCCCAAAATTTGAGGGTACATTCGCTATGACAAACATCATCCAGCTAATCTGTGCTGATGCCAGCAGTTGGGTTTGATAGGCTTAGAACGAAAATACTCAGCAGCGAAATAATGTGACGAACCTAATTAATTTGATCATTTACACCAGAAGTACAGCATTTCAGGCAGATTAGTTGAAAAGAATGTATGAACGGCCCTCAGTGGATGATTTTTCAGACGATGTTTCATTTTGGTACGGGCACTTTACAACACTTCAATCTTACAACACAAACAAAAATTCTGATTTTCATTCTCATTCATACACCTAGTTTCCCACGTCAGAGCATGGAAGCTGTAGTCCAATTTCTCGATATAGGAGAAGTTGTTACTGTTCTTGGCAAAAGTATACTGCTTTTCTCAACAATATTCATTGAAGACATAGGACTCCGAAAGGAATGTTTTAAGTTACACTCCGTAAATCTGCAGTGATTTTTTAAAGGATTGTTTTGAGAACAATTATAGGTTCTTGTATTAATATTTTTTTCCAAGCGCGGATTTACTCGATTATTTACGTTAAGCCAAATAAGGTACATTTATAAGTGTTGTTTTTTGAACGAATTTAATGAAGTAGTTTTGCTGAAATTTACAAAATATTTACAGTCTGGAAATTAGTTTGGCGTTGCATAATATCTGTGAAATATTCAATCAACGTCTGTTCAATTCGAACGTCGCGACGTCTGTCGTTGAATTTTGTGGTAAAATAAGAATTATCAACAGAGGAATTCAGTTGAATTGACTCTGACACAAGACAATACATCTCTTTTTTCATAGCTGAGGTCCGGTAATTTTTCTTTTTTGCGCTTGCTGGAGCTTGGCAATTGTTACAAGAGCTGGGTCATTCAATGCGTCTTGCTGAGTAGCTTACTTAAGACTTCTTGATTGTTTGGACAAAGTTTGTGGTCAAATGACCATTGCCTCTGTTTGTTGAGTATCACTACGCTGTTAGGTCACTCAGACACGAATTCAAAAAAATACTGTTGGAACAGTTTTCGTTATTAACGGTCAGGTTCGGTTCCGATTTTAGAAGAAGTATATAGGCTTTATTTAACATTATGAATTGATATTTCCGTTTGCTCGCTCACACACTTGAGTTTTTAACCAATGAAGTTTGCAAAATTTGTTGAAACATGAAGAAAATGGCTTTGCTCAGTAAGGATGAGAATGCAGGTTAAAAAAAAAGAAGTTAGATGTACTAGCTTGGCCCCTCTACTCGAATTATTTGTGTTTTTGAGAAGCCCTGCTATTTCTGAAAGTTAGTTTTTGTTCGCACAGAACGCCAAAAGAAAACTAATTTAGATTGTTTTCTGGTTGTGTTTTACGGTGCGGTAGCTGCAAGATAAATATGTCAAAACAACAACATTAATGGGAACACTAAGCTCTGGTAAATGCTAAAAAAACATTAGTTGTACTTTTTGTATCGATGGTTCTCAAAAATTTTGAAATTAAGTATTAATAACTTTGATTTATCGATGGTAAAATGTATCGATGTGTTCAAACTTAATCCATAGGTACAAACAGAAAAGATTCTCCCCAGTGATTCTCGGACCAGTAATGAAGAAGTGTACATCATAATTTAAAGTGAATTTCTCGGCCAGAAAGTTTTAATATGTGGAGTGGGATCACTAAGGTATGATTCATCCCGAGTATTTTAATGATATTGAGCCAGCAGCACACACCATATTCATACTTATGCCGTCAACAGTTCCAACGTGAGCATGAAAATCTTCCAAGAATTAACCCGATTTAGACAACGGTTAAACGGTTGTATGTCTTCCCAATAACACTAGAACTCATTCAACATAAATCACTGATGAAAAAATGTCAGGCCTTTCAACCCTATGCATCATATTTACCAGACCTTGCACCAAAAGAACTGTCTTCTTCGTTCAGTACTAATAACTCTAGATGGCAACAAACTTGCTGCAGAATGTGAGGTAAAAAATATACGTAGATAACTTCTTATGTTCAAAGTAGGCTGAGTTATACCTTAGTGGAACCAATACAGCAAACATTGATCGGCAAACAAGAGGAATATTTTCTTAAATGAAAATAGTCTTTTCTTCAGTCACTTAATGAATAAATGTATCACAAACTCGGAACTACTTTTGACTCAACTTATTAGTGACTGACAAAGTTTATATAAATTACACAACATTATGGATGATTTTAGGCCAATTTTTATCAACTGCGAATCCTTAGCTTAATAATATATTGATCCTCGTGATGTCCATGATCAGAGATAATGATGAATGTAGTATTGACTGTGCAAGATCACTTTCACTGCCAGCAACCCAATGACAGTAGTAATTCTGGCCTGTGCATTGGATAAATTCTACCTTATGGTAATCATTTCTACTTTGGTGGTGTATGAGGTATTCTGTCGAGACCTGAATTATGATCTGTGTGAAATATTTCATCAGGTGTCGTGCAGAATATTTTATGCGGCAACTTGAGTGCAAGAGCCGCACAAGCGTCTAAAACGCAGCTCAATGGGCTTGCCATATCTATTTTTAAGACTTTTTGGAGGCACGTCTAGCCAAAATGATTAAATCACCGCTGTCGATGAAAACTATTCTTCCCTAAGGAAGCAGTTGTCTGTTTAGATTTCACGACATGATTTTCATCCATGAATTAAAGGAGGTAGGATACCATTTCGGTACGCTCAGCAGCTCGTTCATACATAGACCACTCAAATGCTTTTTAACATTTCGCTCAATCTCTCAAAGTCGTTGGGAAGCATAACGAGCTCCATTAGGCACAAAATTTGCCTAATTTTACCAAACATTTTCAGTTTTGAGAGGAAATTAACGATAGCTTTATGACCATCATTCCCAGCCTTGACGATTCATCAACGGTCAAATTTTCTAGCAGTCACATGTGCAATCACGGAAGAGGTAGTAATTGATTGCTCAGAAGCTCGGCTGGGAATATCGTAGTTTCAAGCGCGCTTTGGCAACGAAGAAATTACCTGCGTTGCAAGGCCGGAGAACATAAGTCATGCAAATTGTAACTGCACGTTATGTGAGAGTGTTCAACAGATACAGCAAATGGACTGTATGATGGGACAATGGTCAACTCAACTACAACGAAACTATATTTATCTGTACTTACAGGTTACTGACTTGATCTTTGGTATAAATGCTTTTTCAAAAATATTAGGAGTACTAATAATGTGTAAAGGTTTTAATTGCTCAATTATTTGAATAACAGAATACTTTCGGGTCAACTAACATCATCACTTACGAACACACTGCTCGAGGAGCCAATTTTTTATTGGAGGTTATTAAAAAAACATACCATGCTGCACGACTATTCGTGATGCCTCTATGAGAGGCGTCAGTGACCATGACACGCTATGCCGTGACCATGCCGTGACCATGCCGTGACCATGCCGTGACCATGCCATGACCATGCTGTGACCATGCCGTGACCATGCCATGACCATGCTGTGACCATGCTGTGGCCATGCCGTAACCATGCCGTGACCATGCCGTGATTATGCCGTGACCATGCCGTGACTATGCCGTGACCATGCCATGATCATGCCATGACCATGCCGTGACCATGCCGTGACCATGCCGTGATTGTGATGTTTCTCTGAACTATAGATAATAAAGTAGTGCGCTTTTTGTCATACTCGAACAATATTTTGCCTTGTGTATTTTTAAATATGCTTTCTCCCCCTTATGTTTGAAATTAGACTAAAAAAGTTCCCAAAAGTTGATGATTAATTTCTGAGGTATAACTGGCATGTGTATTGAGCACTGTCACGTACCGTTAAGTATTCCCTAAGTGTTATCTCTAAAAGTGGTAAACATACACTTTTATTAAAGAAAGAGCATATCCTTGCTTCATCATCCAAAATTTTGAAACTATAATTTTTCAAAAATGTGCAAGTAGTTTTCCAGATAATTGCATTCTAATGAAAATCGCAAAGAATACAAATTGCCTGCATGAACAGATAAACACTTTACGAGAAGCAAAAAGAGAGAAAATTCAGTGTTTAAATTCTACCATTAAAACCTTGAATTGTTTAAAAATTGAAAAACTTAGTTGATCTGAATGCCTAAAGAAGTTGGGTGCAGTTCCGGAAAAATTCAAAAGTTCACGTCGTTTCTACCCTTCACTTCAGCTTCAATTAAGCTGTGTCAACGATCCAAAAATGATTTCAAAAACCTAACTCAACGATTTAAATTACCTTTTTATTGGGCTGTTATTATTACTGAAATTAATATCATATGACGTATTTACAATTCTTTATTTTAACAGAATCCTACGTAACTATGGAGTTTCGAAATATATTATTATTGAAAAACGACAACTTTAATGTATATGTTACTCGTCTACTTGCAGTGAACATGAAACTAAATGGATAATGAGATCACATTTAAGCCGCAAGATTTTGTCTGTAAGAGGGTATATGAAAATTACGTGAAAATCAATGTTAATAATATAGTAGGTGCAAATGTTTTACCTTAGAGGAAAGACTTTTTATTTTCTTATATTTTGCATTCCACAGCTCATTAGTACAACAGGTTGTTAAGAATTACTTATGCATATAACTGAACCTTGTTTCACAATTTAGGTCACCGTGAAAATTTTTACATCCTTTGACCATTTCGCTTTGAAAAAAGAAAGTTATATTGCCTCACCTTGTAGTAATTGATATTGATAGCCTTGGACGCAATTATGGCCTTGAGACGGTTCACGCTATCATTTAACCTTCCTAGTTTTCTTAAATTTTATCTAAGACTCGCTTCAGTCAATTATAGCAAATAGTAAGCTTTTGAGAAGCCAATGTTCGGTTTTGCTGAGCCCAGGTAACGTTGCTTCAGGGTTATGGGTTCATTTCATCTACAACGATCGTTTTTGCTGGCAAAAACTGCCCATCTCGCTCGGTAAAATTTCAAACAGAATCTCCAAAGTGCCCTATGGCTGTAGTCAATGAAGAATTTAGACTTCCAACTTGAAAATTTAGACTTCCAATATTTTATATTGGCTATCAAGGTTCATTTTGTTTAACCTTTTAGTTTTCGCGAAAAACTTTTACTCTAGAATACAATTTTGATTGCTTTGATCTTATTTCCCTGGTTTCATGTTGTTGCTATGATAGACCTCAAAATACGGGTGTGTTGTCTATAACGGTAGGCGTTCAGCCCGTGGAATTTGAGTGAAACGAGTCTCCTTGAGGATAAAATATTTGTTAACCATACCATGTCGGCACGTCCAGTAGGTGACGATGCGATTGAATGAAAACAATGCTCTATAATTGCTATGACTGCGCAAAGGCTTTTTTCATAATGCGGTAAATGGGGCCATAAAATGACTGCGAGTGCACAAAATGTTTCATGATTATCTAGACCGCTTATTACGGAATTTTGAGAGTTTTCACCAAAACGTACATTAATCACTAACGCTATTTCTTCTTTAACTTTTATACAGCTCAATTTATTAATCTAAGGGAGTTCGTCTGTTGTCATTTTCACGTACCTTCGATTTGAGAATGAAAGAGATTTTTTTATAGTTTTTAGCGTCCTTGAAGGTAATTCACTTCCTCAAGCTGGAGTAAGAATCAAATAATGATGCACTATTTGTAGACATAATTGGTTGAATGAGTGCCTCATCTGAAGAGGTGTGGCAAGAATTGAAGGGTGGAAAGCACTAGTGGACTACTTGCATTTTTTCCCATGGTAAATATAATATATTTTCCACGGGAAAAAATGCAAGTAGTCCACTCCCGTGCTGTCGCTAACACAGCGCAGACAAAGGCGATTACGATCCAGTAGTTTACTATATGAAGGGTGGACAGCACTAGTGGACAACTTGCATTTTCTCCTGTGGGAAAAAATGCAAGTAGTCCAGTAGTGCTTTCCACCCTTCAATTATTTCCGTCATTAAATTCTATCTTTTACTTTAAAAACTATGACAAAACTCATTTGGTAACTAGTATTGTTTTGTTTTGTTCATTGAAAACTCGTAAATTTTATTTCTCAATTAGAGCACAGTTTAGCACCCATTAGTGAAGATCTCACCCTCTGAACAAAGATGGATGCGTCATTGGACATAACATGGATGCTGAGTGATGACGCTCCAGCAGTCAGTATTCCATTAAAATTAACAGAATAATGATTAAGAGCATAACACTGCTGATTATGGATGTCTACCAAAGCATTTACTTCATAAGTCAACGAGTATTTCGTAGTATTTGTACACATATCCTCTGGAACAGAAATGAATACTGGAATTGTACAGTGGTTCAATCATAACTGAGGAAATCCATAAAAGAATACTCAAACTCTGGTTTTAATTTTGCTCATGACAAGTTAAACAATTTTTGCATAGATATGAAATCAATTAGGTTCGCATGAGCTCTTCTTGTTAAAGCGTTAGGCAAGTTGCTCTCACGAATTGCAATAGTTAGGCCAAAGAAATATATATGTTGTGCTCGAAGGCTCTAATTTTGAAACCTGCTTATTTTTTGAAATGCAGCAGCCATCAACAATCATTTTGCAAAAGCTATTTCAATATCTTAGATTAGGTTTAAGGAATTATGAAAATCGTTTTGAATAATCAAGTGAAAATCAATGAGCCCCCAAATACATATGTACATGTTTTCTAGTTTTTTGTTTTGTGTTTCCTATCACATGTTATTGTATTGTTCGTAAATGGTGTACATAAAAATAGGTACTTACTGCTGTTTGGTTTGATCGTGTGTTAGAGTTTAACCAAGATAATATTTATTATGTCATAGAACCACTGATAGAGGTCACTTTTCATTTACTGTGTACCTACTTTTCTGATAATTGAGAAATACTCATAGTTCCAATGTCTGGATTTAGCTGCGTGTGGATTGCCTTCGTTGTCAATAACCACGGAGATCTGTACAACCAAGCGACCACTCTACTGTCTCATCAATTTCTCAGAGATCGCAGGCAAACACGGACAGACTGAGGGCTGGTGTTGTAATGGATGATTGTCTCTTCTTGCAGTCTCTGGTACAAAATATTTAAATTTTATGTAGTGCTTTTTTCCTGAAATAAGTCTAGCTAGAAATATATTTCTACGATTTTTCTCTGTAATGTTGTTATTCTCAACTTTTAAATATTTATCGTAGATATAATAAAGGGGATTAGCAAAGGTTTAAATTTTTTTATTGCAATGTCATTCGTCGGAGACACCTTCGCCTAATCTTAATGCAAGTTAATACATGAATAATTTAAAATAAGTAGCTTGAACTTGAAACTTCGTTAAATTTCAGTGTACTTTAATTTTAAGGGTAATCTAGTTTATGGGTCACTAACCATTGCATTCGAACTAAGAAAATTTATGGCTTGCCGAGCGTTTCCAGTGCAATAATTATCAAGGAAAGGGTTTATGCCATTTAATACACAGGATTGCTGGCACAATTCAATGTGTATTGAGGTAAACATGAAACCTTGTTAAAGATTTTCTAAGGTTTTTCATTACTTTGGTGTCTGTAAATTTTATATTAGTTCGTAAATAAGAAACGAAAGTTGGGGCTAAGGCTTTCTCCGACTGACTTCCGGACTCATAATTTCGGTAGAAATTAATTAAATGATTATCTTTTCATAAAAAAATAAAAATCACAAGCTGCACAGCAGCAGTTTTATGGTATCCAATAAATATTAGTTGTGCTTGAGACCAGGGATGGATAATTTAGTAGCCATTTCCGAGCATCGAAGAGGCACATCTGAAAGAATTTAACCTAGGAAAATCATTTGGGATTTATTTTGAAAAAATTGTAGGGGTGATTTTTGGCGTGTAATTGTGTAGAATGATTGAAACCACTTGTTTAAAGTGGATACACAATATACGATTAGATTTGAGATAACAGTAATAAGGAGACCTGAACTATTCGACAGAAGCCTCACAAATGACTGTCTCTCGCAACTTCCACTTGTGTCTGTCCGAGAATAGGAAAGTTAATTTGTACCTGAAGAAGTTTGTAATGTTTTGCTAATTTGAAATCTCTCGTGACCAAGTGGACATACGAGCAACGTATGCTGGAATAAGAGACTGGAATTAGGGTTCATACCTGTTAGCTGCGTACAATCTTCTCTACACATACATTTGAGGACTACTCATACAGTGCGCTGCAAACTGGCAGATTTGTGCAATCAATTCTTAAACCTTTAGGCCTAAATACCTAAAAATCCTTTTCTTTTCTATGTGTTTACTTCTTTAATAAATTGAAAAAGTATTTTTTCATAGGTTGCTAAACATCTGGTGGTTTTATTAAAAAAATGAAGCATTAAATACTCCACTAATTATGATGTCTTCATGTGATATTTATTGACACAAACTTTGTATTTATGCAACTATTTCAATATATTTTGGATGATCTTCTTAGGAAATTTACCATTGGTCGAAAACTAATAAACAAAGATGTTCCTCTCTCCCATCCCTTGCATCCTCTATTCCACTTCTACACAACATGAATAATTGTATGCTAGCGTCAGCATTTTTTTGACTCTGAGCTCTCAGGAAACCAAAACTTTAGACTTCTTCCCCTAACTCATCCTCAGGAGACTTGGGCAGTCAGAGCAACTTCTCATAATAATTCAATTCAACTAACGAATTCCTTCTTTGATTACTAGCATTTAGTTAAGCTGCAAGCTAGGGTATAAGAAAAATCTAAAAATATACAATATGGACAGAAAAAAACACAACTTTATTATACAAAATCTAAACTTTTTCTTCTACAGTTATCATTCATTGATCATCAACTAGCCGAAAACTTCCATCAAGTTCGTTTATTGGCAACTAATCGATTTGTTTTCATTCATGTGACAAAAATATCCTTTCTTACATTGACTAATATTTGGTTTGACCTCTAGCATGTTCAGTGCTTCAATATGCTGTGGCAGTCCAGTAAACGTGAACTTTAACATTTCTCTAACATTTCTTTAACATTTTTTGTTTTAATATTTTCATCTTACAAGAAGAAAATCTTGTAGAACGATTGCAAGCAAACTGTTACCAGATAGCTTTCTCGAATAACAATAAATGGAAGGTTACTGGACAGTGAATTACGAGCCTACCGCCCAGGAAAGAAGCCTAGGCTTACGCCACCATGATACAGGCAATACAGGCAATACAGGCACAAGTCTGGGCTAATACTCATGCTGATTGCCCTTCTGAGCAATGGGAACAGGTAAGAGTGCTACATTCACCAGCTATTTCCTTATCTAGGTATATATATATATATATATATATATATATATATATATATATATATATATATATATATATATATATATATGTGTGTGTGTGTGTGTGTGTAAATCTTATGAAAATAATAAATTCATGCGAGAAATAAGACATTTTCAGACGTTATACTGTAGTACTGCAACGGAGAAATTGTTAACACTGTAACGGGGAAGGTTAGGATATCGATGAAAGTTAAAAGCACACTCGTGAACGGCGTGAATGTGGTGTTGGTTTACTTGTACACGTCGAATGAGTAAATTTATGGGCCATCTGTTCTCTTTTCGAGAGACACGCAAAATGTATACGACCGTTGCGGAGAAAACAAGCTTTGTTATTGAACCATGGACATAGGCCATTAAAGAACATGCGAAAAAATTCGTTGACGAAAAAACACGGCATGAGAACACTTGAGGCTGCATCTTAGACCGTACAAATGAAATTCATATGTACAGGCCCACTCAAAAAAGCGCAGCGTCTCCACAAAGCTTGTTCATCGGGGTTAGCTGCAGTAATAAAAATGAACGGAGGAAGACATAAAGGAGGAACGGTCCATTACGAAAGTGGATGTGTAAAGACAGTTTCATGGTAACTGTCGAAAAGTGTAAATGAAGAGGCGCAAATGGGGCTTAGAAAAAATAAAACAAAAGTTCCTTCAGTAAGGAGATGTTAGCTTAAATAAAGTGATGGGTGTAGGGTAGAGGAAATCAGCGAAGGATTCAGCATTCAAAGAGACCACGTTAGGAATCATTACACCACGGAAGTAATCAACTGATGTGTCTCAGAAAAATTACGGGGTTCTCGAACACTGATCAAGAAAGGATGAATTACATTTGCAGTAAATGTCAGAAATCCTTTCTAGGCTGAATATAATTTAGGGAGTGAAATTTTTATTCTGAAGCAGATGGTAATATTAAAATCAGAAGAATTGGGATGGAATAAATGAGATAGAGGTAACATGAGCTGGAAATTAATGAATTCTCGTTAGATCGCAACAGATGGTAGGTCTTTTCTCATGAAAGAAGACCTTTTCTCAAACATAAAGGATTTTTTACTAATAGGAGTTGGAGCTAAGTAAACACCGAGAGAAAGAGCAACCCACAAGAGAACTCTTTGATGTGTGTATTGTGTTTGAATTGATTAATTAACAATCAATTAAGGAGACTAAAAAATCTCATCGAAAGCCTATGACATTAGTGTTGGTCATTTGAATTATAGTATCTGAACAAAATTTATCGAGTGTTAGTGGAAAGATTTGATGCAGGATTCATTAAATATAATAAATTGACATAGTGTTGGTGGATGCATTGTACTAGTCGTTTGAAAAGGGGGCTCTCTCATGGTAGGCTCATAGTAAATGATAGTGCAATTCATTTGCTTCATGTTGTGTATGATGATTTCAAGGGTTCAGTAAAATATACATAAATTAAATGTGTGCTGAAGTTCCATACGCCCAAGCTGAGATTTGGAGAAGTCAGATGCAGAGAAGGAAATGTCAGTGGGTAAAGGGTACACACCAAATCATTCATTATATATTACGAGCAGATTGTGTATAATTACAGCTTAGCTGTTTTATGTTCACCTTGTTATAGTCCAGCGTTATTCAACCTTTGGTGGTCTATGCCATCCCCCTTGTTCGCAGTTTTTTGGTCTCCGTTAATCGTTAATGTCATATATATATTATAATAGTTCGTTTATATATATATATATATATATATATATATATATATATATATATATATATATATATATATATATATTCATATGTTCGCTTGAATACGATATTTGCTTGTTCATTTCATGAAGAATGTGAGATGGAAAAGAATTCGACTCAACAATTGTGATTATTTGGATACATTAACTCATTTTTAAAAAAACCTATAGTTTGCCATTATTTATCGACGTAGGAAAACTACTTGTGTTTTAGAATGATTCTGCAGAGTTTAATGATACATAAATCAGTGTTACGATATCGTGTGCTGCATATGCAGCTAGTTTAGTGGATAATTCTATTTAGATTTGCTTTTTTTTGTGAAAGATCGTACACTCACGTTATTTCTTTGTTAATAAGCGAATTGTATTTTATCTGTGTTTAGAAAATAAATTAAAGTACGTAAATATTTTTTAGAATTGCACACAACGTAAATTCCTTGGTAAGCTGAAGCGTCGTTCTGCGTAGTGTTCTAGAACGCCACACCGAATTTTGCGTCAGTCTAGACTCGTAATAAAATCACTTTTTTATCACTTTTCGAGAAAACGGAGTCCTGACAGCCACGTTTAAGCGATTGATGAACGACTTCATCTCTCGCTGCCTGAAATTTGGCATAAGACCTAAATCATAGCAATAAATCCAGTCAGCCTGTGGCATGGAAGACACTCTGTCCCTCCTCTACCGCTTTAAAAGTACATACAAGTGAACCTCTTATAAGATTTGCGACCAATGTTTGCATAAGTACCTGCAACTCATACTCGGTAGGTAGGATGTATATATTAGTTTATTTACTACAGCAATAGAAAACTTGTCGAGCAGTATTTCCCAACCCTTTTTCAGATTATCACTCGAAGGTTCCGTACCATCGTTGCGAACCACCTGGTTTCACAAAAACGCATTTCGATCAGATCTTCGTTTAATCTTAACTAGAACATACGAATGAATCAACAGCAAAAAACGACAAATCATAGATTAGATTTTAATGCGAAAAATGCAGCTGCTTCTTCTCTACCAACTGTTCGATGCTTCATATACCTTTGCCGCAACACATCAAAAATCATTCCAGTGAACAGCAAGACAATTCCTGTCATGAGGGTTTCAAGTCATGCTCACACAATAATATTCAACATTCATTGTGCTTGGCCTTTGCTGTCTCATAAGACTGGGTATCTATGAGTTCCTCTTGTTCGCCAGTTCTTACAAGTTGATCGGCTGAGTTAACGAAGAAACATTGGTGATGTAGGCACAACAAATTCAGTCCGGGAAGGGATACTTCAATTCAGTTTTGCGTTGTGAGAGGCTATGGGCGATTTATTGGGAAAATTTACCATTGGTCTTAATCTGACCGGTATGTAGGAATTTGTACATTCCGTAGCCGCGTTTACTGTTCATCCAGAAGTCAAATTTTCTGGCAAAAGCTTTCAGATTCGAAAGAGACTCTGAAAGAGTGCAGTTGGACCCTTGAAGCGACAAATTTTAGTTGGTTGAGAACCCAAAATGTCCGACTGGTAGGTCAGCCTTGAAATAAAATTCTCGTTCACCAGATATTTTTTAAAACATCATGTTGTTTTCCTCTAAAGAAAACGACAAGTTCATCCCTCAGTTCTAAAGGACTCTTGTTGCAGTCTACCAGGAGAGCCAATGAACCTCTACGTGATAAAAAACACAATTGTGGTCTGATTCGAAAATTTCACGCAACAGTTTAAGCAGCCAAGTACTCTGGGCTGATGTCAAGAAAAAATTAACGATTTTGATAATTTTGTTCAAGCATGCTACAATTTCAGAAGATACATCTTTGTGTAAAGAGTAAACTTGTATCGAAAACAGTGGACAAAGGTAGCATTTAGTTACAACTTTCCCACGAGCTTGAAACCCTGATTTTCGACCAAGCATACCCAGAGCTCCATCTACCGATCACTCAGCTAAATTTTCCCAATCCAGTTCAATATGATTGAACATTTTTTCAAAAATTTTGAAAACGTTAATTCCTTTTGCTGTACTCGATAGTTCCTATCTGTCAAGTGGCTGAGTTCACTGCATTATTTTGTGCGAAGCGAACGTTGAGAAAAAGTGAGACAAGGTCGTTGACTCATCGATTAAAATCATATGGCAGAACTTTGAAGCTCTCACTCCTGCAATCACTTGGTCTGCAAAGTCATCCGACATTTCCTTAGCACGGCGTTGTACAGTGTTGTAAGAAAGGGACATACTTTCCAACTACGTCACTTCAATCATGTGCTTGACTCAAATCTTTGCCACTGGAATGACGAGAGACTGCAAAGGTGCACACGCCTTCAAGTATATGCCCAAAAGGATAGCTACTTCATGCGATGCTTTGACAATCCATTCTGTCTTTTGATGGACTTGATCAGACTTCTCCGAGGCTTCACATTCTTGTCAAGTCGCTGGAAGAAGCTGTGGTTTGGTTCTTCTCATCGGCGGATTTCATTTCAAAATGACGTTTGAGCAGGCTGAGTTCCATTGCTTCATTGGAAACTGCTTTCATGCAGATCATTGAAGAGTTTTTTCCGAGATAAACTTGAATGGAACCATACTTGATGTATATAAGATCATAGTTTGCTTACTTCAGCATGTTATCAAATCTTACCAAAAAGTGTGGTCGAATAAGTTGAAACAGGCAAACAAGCATATAGAGTAAAAATAATAAAAAACACATAAATTCTAGTCGATTTAAATAATTACAAAAAAGCCAATAAATAAAACACAATATAATGTTTGGAAAGTGAAAATATGGAATTAAATTCAATCGACAAAAATAAACAACATAACAGATAAATTCAAAGAAACCGATTGATAAGACACACTTTCACTGTACGGAGACAGTGGCAGTGGCTGTGGCATGGTCTACTAAGTTCCTTGGGTACTCCTCAAGTATCAGTTGCCAAAAACTGAATACCACGTGTAATCCAAAAAGTGCTCACGTACCAGCTGTAACGCCCTTGTGTACCACAGTTTGAGAACCACTGAAGTAGAAAGTGTGTGAAGTAGTACAGAAAGTAAAATAAATACATTTAAGGGTGATTACATAAAGTATATGTATTCTCAGATATGATATGGTTGACATATTTCGGTCTGCCCCTAACTTATACCAGGTTCACCTGTATTTAGTAAGAGTGGGAACAGGTATATGTGAACCACGAATAAACTATGATTATTTATTTCTCGTGCCAGAATATACACTATCCCCAGGAAGTATGTTTTATTCGTGTGAGATGTCAATCAACAGAAAACATTTCAGTGTTTTAAATGTTTGAGAAAAAACGCTACCATAGGATATATTTTTTCATAATTATAATTATCAAACAGTGAGCAAAATCTATCGCCTGATACTCTAGCAGAGTCTACAATTACCAGCCTAATGACACTGCAGATGCACTACCCACTTTTGATATCAAACGTAAAGACATTAAAACAATTGAATGAACATCACACGAGTTGAGTTGAACTGCTGGTATAAAGAATGCTTTGGTTATGACTCGTAAATTATTGAACATTGGGACCAACATCATATGGCTATTGCTTGTAAAGAAATGGATGTACAATTAAAGTAAACAATTAAAGTTCATAGAAAATATTTCGTATTGAACCACAGAAAAATAGTTTTTGTTCCTTTTATTCGTCTGCATAGGTATTGTAAAACCTAATTTATATTTCCGTCAGTTTAAAGCCTTATCAGCGGGTTCAGAACTAAATTCAAAATTTTCTCTTCAATTAGAACTAGTGCATACTGACACTTGACTTCAAACTCCTGAAAAAAATTAATTTACAATTCGATTGGATATTGCATTCCTCGCTGGGAACTAATTGCATCGAAATTGGAGTCCATAAAATTTGTCCAGGGCCGAAGGAACAATGGTGCCAAACACCTAAGGGCAAAAACAATTCTAGTAATTATGCTTCTTGTTTAACTTTGACGGCATGAATGCACGTGGTCAGTGATGAAAGCATAAAAAGCTGTATCATAGAGTGGTATTGCCAACTTTCTGACACGGTAAATAATTACAAATTACATGAGGTAAAATCATAAAAAACTATAAGTTAAGATGATTTGTAGTGTTAAAGGAACGAACACTAACAAAAATTTGCGAAGGAAAAACACAAGAACTAATCTAACAGAGAAGATGATACTAGCTTGGTAGTTTGGTCACATCGTTGAACTGATCCCACGAACAAAATTTACGGAGAACATTTCATTTGAAACAAACAGGAGGTTACTATTGAGATTGAAAAATGCTTTAGGACGAGTACTTTGGTTTGCAAATATCAGTGTAATTGGAGCGAACAAAAATGTGAACGATAAAATTTAATTATTTTGAATGTCATGCGATATATCAAAACAACAACATCTTGAATGGCTGCATAAAAGCTTAGTGAAACTGTTCCTTTAAAGCGTGTGGCGTTCCGTTCAGAGATAGAATGTTATCGAGTCTTCAAGAAAACCAGTAGTAGGTTCGTGAAACATTAGTTTCAGCAGCCCAATTTGATTATTCTTTCGACAGTTCGTGGTGCTTGATTCAAAAGTGTAACTAAATAAAGAATGTATTGCAAATGTCAATAATGTGCATTGAACACTCATGTCTCTAGCCAATTTTTGTATATTTTACACATCCATTAATGAAGTCTTGAACCTATTCCTATTGAAACATTTTGAGGCTTCGGCGCAATTGTCAAACAATTTTCAGACTCTTAGTGATACAAATGGAATCAAGTTAACTGACGCCATGTGATATCCAGACAGTTAACTTTAATGTGGGTGCATTTAATATCGACAAAAAAACTTGTAGCCTCTTCCAACAATATCAGGAAGACAACAGCTACACAAGGAGAATAGATTACTAAAGAACGAGAAATTTTGCAGCTATTTCATCCGTAAGGTGTCACAATTGATGATACAAGCTTGTAAGGCTGAAACACATTTTAAATCCTGGATACATTATTTGCGAAGATTGTCCGTAGTTAAACAGTTTTAAATCCTTATTCCAGCATACTTTCTCGTATGTCCACTTGGTATCCAAGGGATTTTAAATTAGTAAAACATTACAAACTTCCTCAGGTACAAATTAACTTTCCTATTCTCGGACAGAGACAAATGGAGGTTGCGAGAGACAGTCATTTGTGAGGCTTCAGTCGAATAGTTCAGGTCTCGTACGACTGTCTTTTAGAGACCAAGCTTATTAAACATTGAATGAAGGTGTCGAAGAATTGTTTAGAACATGTCAAAGCATCACAACGTTAAATAGATTATGACATTCACGGAGAGCCTAACTTCAATTCTTGAGATATGTTTCATATATTTTAAATTTCACATAAACCGTGATATTCATTTTTTATGAAGACAATGAGTGGGTTAGGAGGGAGAAGGGGTTGATGGCAGTAAGAGTGGGTTAAGAGCTTGGGAGTGAAGTAAGGAACATGAGTGAAAAAGATATTTTCGAAAAGAGGAATGTCAATCAATTTAAATTACACAGGTAAAATGCAAAACTGTCGTTTGCAGTGCTTCAACGAACCTTTCGTTGCTCACTGTTTAAACGCCGTGTTTTCATGTCGGATTCAGTCGCCACCAACGCTGGTCTGAGAATTTAGGAGAACTATTATAGTCAATTAGCTCAATGACTCTGCAAACAGAGTTCTCAAAGCTCACAGTGGCACAAACTTTATAATTGAAGAAGTAAATGACCCATTGTCGTCCGCAAATACACTAACACTCATTCCACGTATTCAAACAAAGAGCGTTTTTTAAGTTTTTTGAGCACGTAAGTTTTGGAGATTGCAATTACAACAATACGCAATTTGTAGAGCGTAAAAGACTGCACTTCTATACGTGTACAACTGAGCTCGACTAACAACACACTAAAATTTTGATGTGACATAGTTCAGCATAGCTGCTGAATGTCGATGATATTTTTGCTGCTCATCATTTAGACAATTATGACATATATATGGTTATTATCATCATCATCTACTCAATTTCTAACCTATTTTTGAGTTCCATAAAAAATCACATATGAGATAAAAGTTGCTCTGAATAATGATACATTGCAAATGAAATTGCAAATAACTCTTCTCTAATTTCGAATGTCAATGCTTTATTCCACTCATAATTTTTCAAATTCCATTAGAGTTTCATATGAATTACTACGTGGGAGAAATTTTACTTCTAAGTTATATCCGGATGTTTCAACCGCTTTAAAACGAATAGCTTTAGTGTGTAAAACTCTTGATAATTAGTAAGGATTAATAACAGTATTAAATACTTCAGTTCCTGTTGAAAAATTGCAGTGCTAGAGTAAGTAGTTGTAGATGCCGAATAATATTGTTGAGCGTCGGACCATCCATGAGTAGACAAGGAGTTCATATGTTTCACTATAACGATTATATTGCTCCCTGTATGATTATGATATGATTATGATTACTTTAACCAAGCACATTTAATTTTTGTTCATACCATGGTATGGAGTAACTAATGTATGCACATATTTACTGCTAGTTCCAGTCAAGAAGATGTGCTTAGTGATAGAAGACAATGACACAAAGGTCTTCTACCATGCGGAGTCAAAGAGTTGCTTAGAACATTTTTACGTGAAGTGGGAGGAAATTTTATGCCATGAATTAGTGTCTCATTCTTTAGTCAAAGAAAATGAATGCCACGATATGTTCGAACAAAAGAATTGGAACCCTTGATTTTTGCTGCAATAACTTCTTGAGTTAATAAGTAGTAAATTTTAAGTAACATGAGTAATTATACTATAAGCTATACTGTACTTGTAGTGTAATGAGTAACACTGTGTTTCTTAGTTGTAGGGATTACAAATGTATTATTTATTCAATTATTTTACATCTTGTTGTGGAAGTAGTACAACCTGAACTAATTTTTGCACTTTTACATGCTTTAAAATAATGAAACTTTGAAGAAACTGACGAGACAGAATGTTTTGCTGCCAAAACAACCTATTATAATTTTCTGAGTTTTTAGGAGCTACTGTAAGGTACGCTATGACAATTAGTAAGACTCATGATCAAATTTTCCACTAGATGTGTAATTACGGTAAGAATAGCGATCTAAATTACACATGTGAAAGAGATGTAAGCCAATTCTGCGGTCGTTCTGAATTGTAGCAAAAAATTCAATTAATCATCTATTGCACAGTGAATCTGAGGGTCAGTCTGAGCCCAACTAAAACTTCTCACTGTGAATTTCATGAAATCCAGTCCCAGTGACCATTAAGAAGCCCCAGCTTTCTAAGGAAAATAATCATAGGTTGGACTGAAATAGACATCTCGATTCCAAAATTGATAGACGGATTATAAAAAATAGAAAATATCCTCAATGAGTCAAGTTCTGCACATTATTCTTTTGAGGGCATAGCACATTGTAGAGGCACACGAGGTGTTTGTAGCAACAAATTTTACTTTTCCGAAACAATACACGGAGAACAGTCTGTGAGGATTTAAACAGACATATCATCGAGTTGTCTAGACAGTTCTTGATTAAATAGATCATAGCATGATTTAGATATTGGTCTCCTAATGAAATTATTCCACACTGAGTATGCAGAGAAGCATTCATATAGTGCGAAACTGTTGCGAAAATGACGTAAAACACGAAAATTAGCGTTCATAATCATCAGATCTCAGCAAAACAGCTAAGCGAGACCCATGCCTGCGTGAGTTAAGTTTGAAGTCTCTACTTTTTGTCCACGCCTCTGAAAAAGTTGGAACAAATTTTCCTGATAAATGACTGAGGGTTCTCTTGCCCAGTACAAACAAGTAGCTAGCATTATACATTGCAAGACGGATTGGGGCTATTAGATGCGCGAGAGAACTGCATATTTCATGTACAGAGTTTTTTCAAGTAATTTCGTTAGCAGTATTACGTATAATGTGAAGCAAAGTATTCCCGAATTATTTTAAATATTGTTTCAGGTAGTCCTAAGTCACACTTCTGCAACCCAAACCAATGTGTTAATACCTCAGCTGCCTATCATTGGAATCAATACATCGGTAATTCCTAGTAGCCAGTTTTAATGTCTAATAATTGACAAATTCCATTGTTAGCAGCAACCTCCCATCAGTACTCGGTATTTGTAGAAAAACATTCAGTGTGTCGTGATAAGCTCAAATGATGTTTTTATTTCTTGCTTCTTGATAACAGAAGAAAAATATTAACAGTTATTTATAAAACTTGTACGGTAACAATCTGTACGCTTGAGTGACTTGTTTCTTAGACATACTTCTTTTTCATTGCAAGCTCCACTTTTGTGCTTAGACTCATAATAATGATAATACTGATGTAATATTGAAACATTTTATTTTTAAAACTATGACATTAAGTTAATAATAATTATCAACTAGCAGTTTATAAAATTCAGGTGACACAATTATAAGATTTGACGAGTATGCTGCGCATAACTTTTACAGGGGCAAAAATTCGTACGTAATTATTCTCATTATTAGGCAGGTCTTTGTGAGAATATTCATTAATTGCCTCGTCTCGCTATCACTTCCCTTTAGTAGCTCTTATTAATGAGCCATCAGTCCCCGGAATTAATTACAAGGTCGTGGTTGGTGGCCACTAATTGCCCTCACTAATGACCGTCTAAAGTGCAATGGTGAGAGCGCCTAAAAGAAGCCTACACTTTTGAATGAGACCAAACAAGGAGGCTTTTTGCACGTTAAACTCATAACCTTCCATTCTCATACACTGTATCTCCATGTCCCTGAAGTGTTCCAAATTAAAAGAAATAGAGATTCATCAGCTCCAAACCTATAAAAAAGCTATGCTGATGTATATTCGTGTTGCAGAAGAACACCTCTATTATACCGCTATTTCCTAGATAGATGTTTTATAAAACACTACCTTAATGAAGCAATGTATGTCCTTTGACAGTGTCATGGTAGCAGGTTACAAGTAAATATGTGTGTGTGTGTGTGTGTGTGTGTNGCTTTGTTATTGAACCATGGACATAGGCCATTAAAGAACATGCGAAAAAATTCGTTGACGAAAAAACACGGCATGAGAACACTTGGGGCTGCATCTTAGGACGTACAAATGAAATTCAGATGTACAGGCCCTCTCAAAAAAGCGCAGCGTCTCCACAAAGCTTGTTCATCGGGGTTAGCTGCAGTAATAAAAATGAACGGAGGAAGACATAAAGGAGGAACGGTCCATTACGAAAGTGGATGTGTAAAGACAGTTTCATGGTAACCGTCGAAAAGTGTAAATGAAGAGGCGCAAATGGGGCTTAGAAAAAATAAAACAAAAGTTCCTTCAGTAAGGAGATGTTAGTTTAAATAAAGTTCTGGGTGTATGGTAGAGGAAATCAGCGAAGGATTCAGCATTCAAAGAGAGCACGTTAGGAATCATTACACCACGGAAGTAATCAACTGATGTATCTCAGAAAAATTACGGGGTTCTCAACAACTGATCAAGAAAGGATGAATTACATTTGCAGCAAATGTCATAAATCCTTTCTAGGCTGATTATAATTTAGGGAGTGAAATTTTTATTCTGAAGCAGATGGTAATATTAAAATCAGAAGAATTGGGATGGAATAAATGAGATAGAGGTAACATGAGCTGGAAATTAATTAATTCTCGTTAGATCGCAACAGATGGTGGGTCTTTTTTCATGAAAGAAGACTTTTTCTCAAACATAAAGGATCTTTTACTAATAGGAGTTGGAGCTAAGTAAACACCGAGAGAAAGAGCAACCCACAGGAGAACTCTTTGATGTGTGTATTGTGTTTGAATTGATTAATTAACAATCAATTAAGAAGACTAAAAAATCTCCTCGAAAGCCTATGACATTAGTGTTGGTCATTTGAATTATGGTATCTGAAGACAATTTATCGAGTGTTAGTGGAAAGATTTGATGCAGGATTCATTAAATATAATAAATTGACATAGTGTTGGTGGATGCATTGCACTAGTCGTTTGAAAAGGGGGCTCTCTCGTGGTAGGCTGATAGTAAATGATAGTGCAATTCATTTGCTTCATGTTGTGTATGATGATTTCAAGGAGTCAGTAAAATATAAATTAAATGTGTACTGAAGTTTCATACGCCCAAGCTGAGATTTGGAGAAGTCAGATGCAGAGAAGGAAATGTCAGTGGGTAAGAAGTACACACCAAATCATTTATTATATATTTCGAGCAGACTGTATAATTACAGCTTAGCTGTTTTATGTTCACCTTGTTATAGTCCAGCGTTATTTAACCTTTGGTGGTCCATGCCATCCCCCTTGTTCGCAGTTTTTTGGTCTCCGTTAATCTTTAATGTAATATATATTATATGTTCGCTTGAATACGATATTTGCTTGTTCATTTCATGAAGAATGTGAGATGGAAAAGAATTCGACTTAACAATTGTGATTATTTGGATACATTAACTCATTCTTAAAAAAAACCTATAGTTTGCCATTATTTATCGACGTAGGAAAACTTCTTGTGTTTTAGAATGATTCTGTAGAGTTTAATGGTTCATAAGTCAGTGTTACGATATCGTGTGCTGCATATGCAGCTAGTTTAGTGGATAATTCTATTTAGATTTGCTTTTTTTCTGAAGGATCGTACACTCATGTTATGTCTATGTTAATAAGCGAATTGTATTTTATCTGTGTTTAGAAAATATATTAAAGTACGTCAATATTTTTTAGAAATGCACACAACGTAAACTCCTTGGTAAGCTGAAGCGTCGTTCTGCGTAGTGCGTAGTACCGCGTAGTGTTGTAGAACTCCACACCGAATTCTGCGTCAGTCTAGACTCGTAATAAAATCACTTTTGTCATCACTTTTCGAGAAAACGGAGTCCTGACAGCCACGTTTGAGCGATTGATGAACGACTTCATCTCTCGCTGCCTGAAATTTGGCATAAGATCTAAATCATAGCAATAAATCCAGTCAGCCTGTGGCATGGAAGACACTCTGTCCCTCCTCTACCGCTTTAAAACTACATACAAGTGAACCTCTTATAAGATTCGCGACCAATGTTTACATAAGGTACCTGCAACTCATACTCGGTAGGTAGGATATATATATATATAT
>VCRD01005409.1:0-14138 GCA_006783055.1 Trinorchestia longiramus
TCTGGGTTGGGGCTGGGCAGAGCCGCAGCAAGTCCCACAGACAGAAGCAACACAGCTACCTGCAAATTAAATGAAAATTACTGACACAATATTCAAATTCTTTCCAAATGAAACATATTTAATATAATTACTCATTACTTCTCATTCTGAACAGCAGTGATTTATGATCATTTATAGTAATTTGTGTTACACATGAATTTAGTTAATTCAACATTAACAGGGTGCGGGAACATTATTATTATTTTTTTTTTAAAAACACTTTGAAAGAAAAGAAGTTATGTGGCCGAACCCCGTATATTTGCCAAAATGAATGTCAATTTTAAATTTCCTGAAACATCATTTTCATTTGGGGGAATGAAATTCAAAGAAATAACTTTCCCAAATTATTTATGCATTTTCCCAGTATTCAGTATATCCCGTGGCTTTTTACAATACTTGAGTGTTTTAAATATATTTGATGATTATTTTTTAGTCCTGTAACTTGACCCAGCTAGCGCTTTTCCAACGATAATTTTAAGGAAAAAATGGCGATAAAACATGTAACGAAGGAAACCAGACAGCAGTTCAATGCCCATGGATTCAAACAAGATCCAAAATTCAAACCAAATATTTAACAGAAGTTAAAAGAAAACGTAACTGTGAATTATCTTGTTAATTCTGACAGGTCGGTGAGAGGACATGCAAAATATAACATTGGTAAGGTAATTCCATGTAAGAAGAAGATAACCTTAAATTGATTAAAAATCTGGCATCAAAAACTAACATCATAAATCAAAGTCAGTGAAAAACATTATTAAAACATTTCTGAGCTTCAAATCCTTGAAGTGGACTGAAAATGGAAAAACGGACATCAGTTGTACGATTTTCAGTGATGAAAATTGTATTCAGTGTTTCAGAAAACTCGTACATCCCTATATGAACTGAAAAAACGAGGGCTCCAAGTCATCTCTTCAATGAACGTTTATATGTTGTAGAGCATTAGAAACAATTTTTGTTGGTGAGATAAAAATTTTGATGAGTGTCAAAAGATAATTGAGTAATAAATATTTGTACAACTTAGGTTCAGAATAAGTCCATTTGAATAATTCTGTTAAAGTAACGTATCCACAATGCAAAGGAGCAACAGCATGCTAAAAAATCATAGTTCACTCATCATGTATACCAAGAAATCAGGTACTCACCAATGAACGCATCTTGATGGGTATAGTCCAATACTGATGATGTTTTAAAATTTCCGTCGCTTTATATAGAGTCGACTCTCGGACAATATCGTTGGTTGCTGAAGGCGATATTTGCTCAGTTTCCCTGCATATTCTGTTTAAACAAGTGCGTCGTTCAAAGTGGCTGAACTCAAGGTCTAGCAGAATAATGTACAAATGTTTCCAGAACTTGAAAAACGAATACAATATTCGATTTATAACACAGAGTTTAGTGATCAATATCTGGATCAAGTGAATTAAGTTGTGCGGGAATGGTGAATAAGTTTCAAAGTTTAATAATTACAAGCAGCACATTCTAGCTAGGATGGAATTTTTACCTATGTTGTTCTGTGAAATCCAGCAATCACTCGGAACGATTTCATACGATTTCTTTACAGCAGTATACAATAACCGTATTTATGTACCTCAGTTCTACACATATGGTTACTACATATAAACAGTGATGTATTTCTGTATCGTATTTTACACATACAGAATAAAAAATAGATAACCATGGAATGTATGTCATAATGATAGTTCCAGTCAGTACCCTTTGATGACAGGTGCAGGGATTTTTGCTATGTGTACTTTTTACTGAAAATCTTACCACTTCCTTGCGGTTTAGTCATTGCTGACAAGCCCACAACTTGCTGACTGGAAAAGAACGTGTTGAAGGACCCACTATCCTGAAGTGCAGGTTAATACGTTAAGTACGAACCCATATTTTATGTTGACAAATTAGAGAGAAAATAAAACAATAACGTGATCGTCACCGTCAATGGTTCAACTGCCAAAATTTACTGATGCTGAGTGTTATGATGACGCGTCTGCATGCATCATTGACCGTATTACTTGTGCGCAATTCATTTTTAGTATCATGTACTTTTATGGACATTTTATGTTTTCAGATCGATCATCTCCGAGAGTTTTTGGGTCTTCTAGTTATAATGTAACCGAGTTTTGTACGACAAGACTATCACATTCATTCAAAATGACACAAGTGTTATGATACCTTAACAGAAATTTCTTTTATGAATTCTAAATAAACATACACGGCAAAAATATTGCATTCATGCAGTATGAAATGCATGCCTCGGCTTAGTCATACCAATAATTCCTCTCAAAAATGTGAGACGACATTCCAGCTGTTGCTTCAGCAATTGAAGACTGAGCTTTGCATTTGCGATCTATTTTCTACCCACGTGCTCATGCGTAAACAACGCTCGTCATTCATAGGTGAAAAGTTCGGTCTCATATTTATATATCATGTGTCTTGACGTCTACTCAGTACTAGTTACTCTCCTGCTATAATTCAAGAAACTTTGAATATCCTTCTTTCGGTTTGATCCTAATTGACAGCAGAATATACCTCGATATACCTTACCATCTGATGACCTCTGTATTGCCGAAAATCTATACTTTCTTTGTCAACTAACTGCAAGATCATGTTTCCATCACCCCAAATCAGTTTTGGGGAAGAAACCCTTTATTTTGTTTGTATTCGACTGCTGACTCACTTTACAACATTCTGCATGCATCGTGAATCTTGGAGTTGTTGCATTATATATCAATGAATATGATTCTTTACACATGAGATCATGATCATCAATAATAATGTTTGTATCAGCTTTAGGTAACATCTCTGTCCTATTTTGAAAGGTAATGAATAGTTTTATACAACCTGATTTCAATATTAGCACGGCATTACTAAATGTAAAGCAGCAAGACAGTTGTAATTTTTTCACCAAAACGTAAAACAAATCAATTTTCACCATTCACACGTGTATATTGTGCCAATGAGCTCAAAATCAATGTTGAATATGAATTATTTCTGTGGATGGAATAGCAATAGATCATGAAAGTGCCACCGAATATGGGATATTGACCTACGGATTAAGAAACTAGGCGTTTTAGTGCAGCCGTCCACAGAGGAGACAAGGGAACACTTCTAAATCTAAAGTTACAGTTCCGTCGTACAAACTATTGTTAATAAAAAATACGCCTCAATATAATATTAATCCAGTAATGAGACTGTGAATGTAAGTTGAGGAATTGATAGAATATTTTCAGGGAGACGTCGTCGGCACAATTACCCTTTGGTGGGAGGTCATAGATATCCCGTATGAGGGAACAGTTACGTCAGCTGGGACCAAATTTCTTGGCAGTGATTATATTCTGTGAAGATATCTCGTACTCAAAGAACGAAATGCTTCACTATCGTTTTATTATAAATGAAACAATTACTCGACACTTGTATGGTTCATTTCCATATTTTGAATTCTCTTCGTAAGGGTTACAGGTAAAATTTTGGTTGTAGATGCAAATTTTTTGACTAGAAATTTCAAAAATAATAGTTAAATTCCATTGAAATGAATCAAACTACAACAATATATTAGCAGCACATGTACCTGTAATTTCGTGTAGTCAACCTAGAGCAGGAATCATTCCAAAACTCAGAAGCTCAGATTCTGTTCATATTTTGTAGGCTTTCTCACTTTGTGAAGAAAAATTTCACGTCGCTTCATTAAGTTGCAAATTTATATTAAGAATGACTTACATAACAGACAAGCCATATCATAAAAATAATATAAGTTTCAGGTATTGGGGGCATTAAAATATAAAATTTTGAAATTAAAAAAGTGTTTTAATGTTAGTGCACAAGATGCTCCGCAACGTCCATCGATGAGATTATTAAATCAATGTCAAATT
Source organism: Trinorchestia longiramus (assembly GCA_006783055.1). Lineage (NCBI taxonomy): Eukaryota > Metazoa > Arthropoda > Malacostraca > Amphipoda > Talitridae > Trinorchestia > Trinorchestia longiramus. Next base: position 3,909 of record VCRD01005409.1, read on the forward strand.
CACTTTAATCAGTATAATGCTGAGGCATCGAAGAATTAATTAGAGTTTTTTTAATATGTTATACTAAAGCCTTGCAAACTAATACGCATTTGTGTATTTCAGAAGTTTCGGGGTTAGGCCAGCTTGCCTCTGCGGCTGCTCAAACACTCAACACTTGCTATTCATGAGTCACTAGAAAATAAGCAGTTAAAGCCACGTGGAATAACGGGTAAGCCACGTTGCATAAAAAAGTGCCTCGTTACATTATGGATAATGACACAAGATGAGGAAAATATGTTAGGTCAAAAAGGAGAACAAAACATGTCACTTAGTAAGAAGAAACATACAAAGTATAAAATATAGTGGTGACGAATTGCAGAGAAAATCTCGTCACAAGTTAACTAGCTTAATGTTCCTTTCTGAATTTAATTTCGTCTCGGAAAAAGTCATGAGACGTCTGTAGTTGTGTTTCAATAGAGTAGGCTTTGTGAAGATCATCAAATAGTGGTGTCAAGTATTACATTTAGGAAGTCAGTTAACTCTATATGCCGGCTAAGTGAGAAAACATTGTAGATTATCTGGGTTATAATGATGATAATCACATGCATTCTGGCTCTGCATGCCACGATTTGGGTGTTCTGAATCAGCAGGATTTATTAAGGGATAAATTTAGTGTTGTATAATGGTATCATAAAGTGATATAAATATCATGAATGGAAAACTCATTGAATTGAATCGTTCGTATGCTGTAATGCTCTTAATAACATAAAATGCCTTTTAATGTATGTAATGTTCCATTCGTAATTTTGGAATATCTCATAAGTTTCATTCTGGTGTGCAATTTTGTTTAAAATACACCGAAAATAACACAAAACCTTTTTTCCAAATGATGCACAGGAGCTAAAATAATGCAGATGAGTCAGTTCTTATATTCTGTGGTAGTCTTCGAGGCAAATGCACACTTGCCGACTGCAGAAGATCATAGGCCTAACCTTCAAATATGATACCTACAAGTTACCTCGAATGAGTCACCCAAAAATGAGGTGTTAAAATCAGGTCAAATGGTGGGTAGGCCACGTCGTGTAGATTAAGGAGACTCAGCACATTGTGGATAGACATGACGTACGGAAAATGGGATACGGTCGAAGAAAATAGAAAGACCTGTCACATAGTAGAGAGAGACATGTCACGTAAAATATACAGTTTTATTGAATTGGAGAGGTAATGAATTAATTATACTTAATATTGAAGTTAAAGCAATGATTAAGGGTTAAGCCTTTGAATTCGGAGTGGTATTACAGTATTGGGAAATTTTTATGACATTACGATAACAAACACTTTTTCCTGCCGGACTTTACTGCTCTAAAATACCTATGATGGTCACAAACAGATACATCAACAAAATTATACTAACAAATTAAACATAGATTCATACAATGACGGTAGGAACAAATTTGAAGAAATTACAATTATTTCATGGCTTACGGGAATGTCTGATTGGAAATGGTTTATAGGTTGTCAGATAATAAGTACTTTCAATAAATATCTATTGCATCAAAAACTATTTCTAAGAATATCTATACTGTTAAGAAGTTATCTGTTATTATATCTTATATGCACATATAATATGTTGTCGTAGCGCCTGGAACAGCTGCACTACCACTACTGGTACGCGTATCCTACTCGTTTGTCGAGAATCCCTGCTCTGAAAAAGAGCACAACGAGCTCCGTATAAGCAAAATCTTCATACGTATTCCTATGAAAATCAAAGAACGTTTGTGAATTTTCTTTCTGGTTCCCTCCATTTGGTGAAAAAGTTGGACTTTTTTTGCTTGGGAAAGTAATTTTAAAAACAACTATTGTGATTTCACACATGAAAATACTTTTCTCTATTATTTTGGCTTGTCAGTATTAGAAGCTCACTAGAAAAACGTAGAATATTGAACAATATTCGACAACTACGTTTAAAATTCTTCTTGTTTTATTGTTTTAGATAACGTATTTAGTTCAACGCATACCATGGATTGAAATTGCTCTGTGTTTTATAGATCATCTATATGAATAGCCTCGCTAGAATTTATTGCTAGCTGATATGATTTAATCTATGATGAAGTATAAATTAAGGCCAGTGGTACGAGCTCCTAAGTTGTATACCATAAAAAGTATCTTGTTATTAATACAGATCTCCACTAAGGACATATCTACTTTCAATTAAAGTTATTTCGTTATAATAAACTGTTACTCTTTATTGGTGCTCGACCTGTAGAATGCATTTCATGACCTAGTTCATGTATTTTTTCTCAAAATATTATTAGTCTGTCATTTCCATATGGATATTATAAGCTTGTTCTCAAAGGATATTTCAGTTTATGTATGTGTGTATGTGTTTACGTATGTATTTTTTATTCATGTGTTTATTGAAAATTATATCGCAGAGATTTCTGGTTTGCTTGTTTAAATAATAAAAAACAGACAAGGGAATAGAGAAGGATCAATTATGCTCTGTTACTGTGTACGCCCTCACACATTTCATGCCACGGTCCACAAGTTGCTGAGCTTGAGTTATGAGATTTTATAAAATTCTGTCTAATCTCCTGACCTCTCTCCCACTGATTATCACTTGTTTTGAATAGAGAAAAGGTAATTAAAGCATCAGGACAATCGAGAGAGGAATGACAGAAACGTATTGCAAAATACAGTATACGACTCAAAGAAACATAGAAAGGTCGTGAATGAACATGGATGATATTTTGATTAGGTAGATGAGTTTTTAACACTTCTAAATTTTTAATTGTTTACCTTTCATAAACATTTCTTACGTGACAACCTAATACACTGAATATAAATGTCATAACACCCACTCTATTTCAGGGAAATCGTTCGTACTTTCAGTATCAGATTCTAGGAAATTCCGTCTGATTGTAGTCTTCTCTCAGTAAATAGTTTCTAATCATGTATTCATAGAGGCATTGAAATGAACTGAATTTAATTGATTTCGTTGTCATTTTACTCTCTATTTCTACGTGGCATCAAGTGGTCCCATCAATTTTTCCAAAAGAATATTATTTTAAACAACCTTCATAACTAGTCTAACTAATTTAATTGCCGTCAAATGAAGGATAATGTATAAACATTTACCCAACAATTCAATATCACCCATTAATGAAGTTAGAATAGAAGCTCCGTAGAGAGCCTTGTTGTTAAACACTAGCAAATAGAATAGAATAGAATAGAATGAGGCTATAGGAACGAACCTTCTGGCCCATTCTTGGGTCGGATAATTACTTCGATAATTATTCGGTTGTTTACCCAAGTCCCATGCCGTATTTCTAGCCGCGTCAACCATGTCGGCAGCGGGATTCGAACCCGGGTCTTTCCGCTCGCAAGCAGATTCGCTCACCAGTCGACCAAGCTGGTGATACCAGTCGACCAAGCTGGTGATACCAGTCGACCAAGCATGTTCAGAAATAAAATCTATAAAAAAAATATTTTCGAATAAACGAATTCGAATTTTCGAATATTGCATAAGATTTTTAGGATGAAAACTTATTTCGCTCACGTTCAATTAGTTCCCTTCATGTCAATGAAGAAATGTTCATTCACATAATGTTCGTGCTGTTCACAAACGTATATAGCGTACATATTATACAATTTTGTGTCCTCAAATTGTTCCCACGCTTTTAAGAAAAATGAGTAACCATTTAGCATTGAAAACCACAAGAGGTTCGTCAGTTCTCGAAACCAACTTCGGTGCTGATGTTTTTCTACGAACAACTTTGAAATCAGCTTCTTTAGATAAGAGGCCTCCAGTTTCTTCTAAAAGCTCTCATTAAACGATACTTTGACAAGTGATGAACTACTTATAAGCAATATCGTCGTGTTGCAGTAAACATTTCAATCTTGGGACATCGCTCCTCAAACATACATGGATAGGAAAGACTGACCATGGAACCAGCGCACCTGCCTCAATTCACCAGTTTTGCTGTCAGTTCGTGATAGAGAAGACGCCTCAAAAAATATCGTTCGCAGCATTTTGGATGACGCAGTTCTAAACGCCCAGGTCTACACAAGTGAGGTGTCATGTTTGAATTACCTGATAACTTCCTACGCAGCACCTCAATAAGACTTAAGACTACGTGGAATAAGCTTATGCAACGTGGATGCAGACGACCAGTTCCTACCAGTATACGATATTTATTACATCGCTAAAAATATTCTTGAACACATTCGCCTTCGAGTGATGATTTTAGGAATTATATTTTTCACGTACATACATACTGGGAAAATAATTTGAACTTTAAGTGCTGAAACAACATTACTAAAGTGTTGCAACTGCTTCTATGTTTAACGCAAATGGAAAACTCAGAAGTAAAATCAACTATCGAAAACGAGTGAAATAACTTTATTAATCAATTTTATACAAAAGAATATCTTGTTTTAAATTGCTATTATGAGGAATTTAATACATGAGATTGCCATTGTATCAGGTGCTCGAAAAACTCGAGATACCGTATTCTAAACTATCGTAATTTACAAATCCCTAATTCGAATCATATTTCAACTATACTCAATATGGCAACTAATAGTATTTCATCATTTTTTAACTTTCTTACAGTTCTGGAACGGGCATGGAGGCAAATTGTAAACTTTTATATCATCTCTAAAAAAGAAATCTATTTCTTTTGTCTACATTAACCCTCGTTTGTCAACCAATCTATGAATAAATGTACAGGTAAGATGTTGTTTTACACATTCACTTTTGTTGTAGTTTTTTGATCGTCGTGAGAAGATTGTTTTCCTACTGTAGGTGACCATTTCTGTGGCACCTGATTTTTGCTCGTGTTTCTGAACACTAGCAGGCAGTTAATCAGGTCAGTGCAGTTGCACGCAGTGCTGCCTCCTTACCTTCGAAATGAACAGAGCTAAGCTTCTCATCACCTTTATGTGCATTTTGCGAGTGTGTCTATGAAAATTATCATAGATATTTTAGCCGCTGTGAAATGAAACTGTTCAATCGTATGGAATATAGAAATAAGGTGACATAAAAGCAGATAAATATTTTCAAATTGCAATTTTTCAGTTCGAAAAAATAATACAGCACCTTAATTTTTAGCTGTTTTACGAGTGCTCTTCAAGCAAACCGTTTTATGAATAAAATTTTATCCTACTTTGGAATTTCAACACTCAGTGCAGGGAAAAGTAACGCAGAGTGAATTAATATTGCGAACATACTTTACTGTTTATTCGAAGGATTTCTATCCCAATGTTTCATTGTTTTGAATTTTAATATAACAATGAAATCAATTTTTTCCTTTTACGCATTAAGTGGACGTTGCAATTTCGTTAATAACATAATTATAATTTTGATAATAGGGTTGAAAACGTTCATTAGGCACGTCTTTTCATTATTTTTTGCAAAGCTGTTCACAATTTTGCACATATTCATCAATTTTACCTCCTCTCTCGGATGTTCGAAAAGTCCTCAAGAATTTGTACGCAAAGAGAGGATAAAAAATGATCCATGATTATCAGTTGTATTTGCTATATATCTGTGGAAGAATAAACTTGTTTGTGTCAGGATATTTATGTACCAGATATAAACTACTCGTAATACAAGTAAAAGAGTGCAAGTAAAAAGATGAATTCTGCGATAAAACACAATATTAATACTTCCCATAACGCAGGAGAGTTTTACTAAAGGCGTATTCCACTCACCAATGTAAACGATTCTCAGTTTCCCCATGTTTGGTGTTGAGGATTAGATAAGTGGTTGAGGCCTCGAAGCGACTTAAGAGCTTAGCAGTTTATTTTGGTCACAGCATTTGTGCAGGCTGGCTGTCTTAAGTCCATATGTACGAATGTCCCCACTTTAAGTTTATGAAAACCCGTGATAAACTGGCTACATCATCGGCATGAGATCACTCCCATTCCCTAGTTTAGACCTCTCAGTCACTAAGCCAGTACGAGTACTACGCTTCAAAGGGAGTCCCGTCCTCAGGGCTGGTAGCAGAGGGCGGCGCGTTCACCCTCAAAACGGGAAACACCTGACCATTTTCTCTGTGTGTTTGTATTACTTCACCGTCGCCTGCGAGTATTTGAGGGAAACTGCTACCAAATGGGATGTACCTGCCTCAATGCTGTCCAGACGGGAGTCATTCTTTAAAAATAATGCACGGTTGGTAAACGTGAACTACATAAACCTCGTGACTTATGTTGTTCAGGCGTCACCCGTCCCTACATCTATTTTGAATGAAAATGCCTGGATTCGAACAACAAGTTTACCTAAAGAAATGCAACGACAGAAACTATATTAGATAAATGAACAAATTACACCACACAGAACACTTTTTTCACGGATGTTCACCGGGAGAACCGAAAACTTAACGAAATACCTCCTCTGAAGAGACTTGTTTACACTATACTATTTCTTTTAGTCCTCCCTTAATTCTTGAAGTGAATTAATGATGACGTAGTTAACTATAGAATTATTAAGAATACTTTGACGCTGTGAATTACAATATCTTGTACCTACTTTTATGCTTCCTGAATCAATTACAACACATTTGAGTGGCAGTTCTAGGCAAACAATCTTTTGCTTGAAAATTGGTAGTGGCATTCATAATTTAATAGAGGAGATTCCATTATTTAATGCAAATATATTGCAACAATTATTTCCCATATTAGTTGGGGAATTCCATGACAATTAAAGTAATAATTATGCTGGAGATCCTCACAGGAAACTTTTGATCAGTAGATTTTTGTGCACGTGCCGTAGGAAGCAGGTGTTAAATATGAGGGTTAGTTGAACAAAGATACGCTTTCTTAACACTTTAAAATCTCCTCGGGACAACGCACGGCCGTAAGGACATGAATATGCACTTATGTATGTATGTTGTATATGTCATACGTGTGTGCATAAGTTGCAAATATGTAAACATAACGCCAAAAAAGATTATAGAAAGGGAAGCTGTAATTACGAAGAACCAGATACAAGTCAGTGCAAACAAAATTAAACAACGAATGAAAAAGATTAGAGGTCATATCAAAACTTTCGACAGATATTGTGTGGAGTGCAGTCAGTAAGCTGCAAAGTACAGATCCTGGTGCTCCATGCTAGACATTTTGAGTGAATCTTCTCAGAATAACCAATTTGATGGACTACGTGAGCTATTTTTATCTCATATGTGAAAGTTTTAATATCCTATATGGATGTCTTCCTATTCTCTTCAACCTAACCTTATTTCTTTCATGTCGTGTCTGCACCACAACGTACGGACTCTACCTTTCAATACCACGTAGCATGCCCACTATTCCACGTGTCATTAACTGTTTTTATCACTGACTCATTCAAAGCAGGTGTTCAGTGTTTGGGCCTGGAGGAGAACCTGGCTAGGCCCGTGAACTTCAGTAGCTGCAGAGTGCGCGTTAGTTTCTACAGCTTTCGAAAAACATATGAACTGACTTTTAGGCAGCTTTTTTATGCCAAAGTGTTTTTTCAACAGAAAGCTTCGGACATTTTTTCAAAAATTTCGGTGAGAAAAATTTAACTCTTTATCGATGCATTTTGCAAATGAGAATGAATACTATAATATATCGTCCTTAACTAAGAATCAGAAACGATATTCAATTGAATTTTGAGATTTGTTTGACATTGCAGTATGTAAATTAATAAATTTTAATGATAATGCAAAGTGTTTCTCATTCATGGAGCTTCTTTCACTTCATGATATCAAAATGTAGAGCCCAATTTATATGAATTGTATTTTCATTCAATTATCTTATCGCTACATGTAGTGCATTAATATCCATGCACGTTTTTCTTTTATCCAGTGATCTAAACTCATTTCCACCTGAAAATCATTTTATTATTATAGCATTGAGAGTCTGTTGTGTTGTTCAGTCCACACCTGAATGCAGTGAGGAGCATCTTTATTCATAAATCTAGTGTCGTAAGCTCTACCGCTAACTCTGAGTAAAACTGTGGAGACTGAGATATCATTGAGAAATTAACTGAGATATTACTTTTGCTATTTCCTCATCTATGTACCGTTGCTTGGGTCATGGTATGATTATGTAGGTGTCAAATCGACGGCGATTTGAAATTTGTTTGCAAAATTAATGGCATTTAAAAATTACTATCATCATGATAAACACTTGTTGACTATAAGACATTTTTTCCTATCTGGAAAATTCTCCACATAAGAGCGTTTATAATAAAAGAATTGGTGTACCTGATGAAGCAATTAATGAGCTTGTCAGTTAAAAATACCTTACGTCCACATGTTTGACAAATCCTGATCGTATATACCCTGCAACTAATTTGACACGAATTTTGCTTTTAGTCTATTTTTTGGCATTCTTGGAAGGCTGTGACTTGAAGGAATCTCTTTTGCTGCAAGATGTGGTGGTTGTGCTATTCCCACTATATCCGTTATTTCCTACCTAATTTCGAAAAAAAGAACTAACAAACCTCTAATAATTATTGTATGATCAGCCTAATGTCGGTTATCAGTAAAACAACAGGATCATTACTCAAAGTCTGCATAAAGAAAATGCATCCAAACACAAAACATGATCACTGACGACCCGCTCAGATTCAAGGAAGAACATAGCTGTGTCACGAACCTCCTCGACTTTTTTGAAAAAGTCACCGGAATACAAGAATATACATCAGTCGAAGTATATAATAACATCACTGTAGACAGCGCTAGTGCGGCCATATGTGGAATTAGTGTTGCGGCTCTAGTCTCCTAGTCTGCGTCGAGACGTTAACAGAATGGAAGGAATTCACGTATAAACAACTGAAAAATACCTCAACTTAATGACCTCAGCTACAGATAGAGTCTTCAACAGCTTAAACTCATCACCTATAGTAAAGAATACTGCAGAGACGATTCATCGAGACCTTCGAATGTCTTGATGGCTTTAATGATGTTATCCTTGAGGAGCGTTCCTACAGATACGATAACGTGCGAACCTGAAATGACGACCAAAAACTGATGATAAAAACGTAACGACACCCAAGGCTCTAAATTTCTGCACAGTGAAATTTTTCACAATTTGGATCCTGCTGCCAAAAATAGGGTTTCTGCTTGCATTATGAACGCATTCAAAAACTGTCATCACAACTGATGAGTATAAGGAAGCAGTGAGACAAGAACAATTTTGATCTATAATATGTTACGCATCTCACCTTACTTCAAGACCGAAATTTCGTGTGTCAGGGATCACGTACTACTTGTCTGAATTTGAACTTCATCAAAGATTGAATGTTATAAGCTATTCTGGAATAGCACAGAATACAGAAAATTCGTGCACTGCTGCTCCTTCATATATATGATCTATAAAAAAACATCTTTCCACTCCACGATATACGTCGAACTAAATACACCCTCTAACATTAAATAAAAAGTATCATCGCGCGTAACATTTCAATGGTTGTTTAAAAAGTGCCTTCTGAAACTAAAAAAATACGCAGCTCTTCTACTTGGTGGAAAGAACTCGAAAAAAATTAAACGACATTCTATGATTTTAATAGGCATACATATGAAAATTACGCTTATACAGAGCTTGTAATGCTCTTTTTCAGAGCAGGGATTCTCGAACTACGAGTAGGATACGCATACCAGTTGTGGTAGTGCAGTTTCTCCAAGGGCTACGAAAACACACAATATACATACAAGATTTAATACCAGATAACTTCTGAACAGTATTGAAATTCTTAAAATTGAAGGTATGAAAATCTATTTATTTATTCTAAGTTTATATTATAAGATAACCCATAAATCATTTCCAATCATCGATATGAACTGTTTTATGGTACTTGAGTAGAGGTTTTAATATACTGTCATACCAAGGACTACTATAACCAGGACGTGCATCGCCATGTAGCTGACTACGGTAGCGGAGGCCATTGCATTCTTAGTAACATAACATTTTCTATCACACATTTTGATCAAAAATTACTTCTTTCAAGCAATAGAAGGGATAATAAGGTTTTACAGTGAATTTTAAATGGTTTAAAACACTGTAATGATTTGAAATACCAATTTTAACCGGACTTAACATGTATTATTGTATGACCTTAGTGGCCAATTTATAGAAAGCCGAGTTGCTGCACTTTTAGACTTTACAAGTTGATTATAGTTAAACCTTTTCCAATGCAAACAACCAAACATACAAGCATTCACGCTTATAAACGAACAGACATAGAAGCAAAAACCTACCAAACTGCAGCGATTAGTCAGCCAA
>VCRD01005410.1:0-19942 GCA_006783055.1 Trinorchestia longiramus
AATAACGGTCAAAAACTATTACTGAGAAACTTCAAGACATCTCAAGCTATGAACTTTTTTCCCGTTAAAATTGCCGCAACTTGGATCCAGCTGCCAGAAAACATAGTTTCTGCTGGCACTGTGAAAACATTCAAAAATCGTCTCGATAAATTTTGGATTACGAACCCTTCCCAGTACTACATCCTACTAACTATGTCCCTAACTCCTTAAGGTTAATGTATGATTGAGATAAATGCTCGTGACATAAACGCCTGTGCGTGAGTGATATGTGTGCACACGACTAAATTGACTTACGTGGTTAAGGTGTACGTGCATGACTGATGGATTTACTTTAGACGGCATGGGACTTCGGTATTGAATCACGAATGGGCCAAACGGCTCGTTCCTATTGCCTTATTCTATTCTATTCTATTCCATTCTATTCTCTGTATGAGTACAGTAGTTTGGAAACTACACTAATCCCATCGAAAGTGCAAATTTCGATATATCCAAGGTTTGAAGAATCTAATTGATTCTTTTTATTTTCCTTAATCGACCCCTTCCGACCCCCATAAATTTATCGACCCCTTGAGTTCTGTCCTCTACCCCCAGGGGTCGATATCGACCACTTTGCCGACCCCTGATTTACATCTTCATAAAAGTTTCAATAAAGTTGAGATAATGCTCTTCGGATAATTTTATGGAAGACAGTTCCAATGAAATTGTGAATACAACTTTAAAATTTTCTTGTTTACACAACTGCATGTTATTAAGTAAATATTCTCAAACGACGAAGTTCAAATTAAAATCAATACAACCTCTATCTCAATTAAATTCTTGTAGGTTTTTAATCATCTCTACTCTAAAAATACTCTCATACTAAATAAAAGCATACACTTTTGGACAATAAAGGGGATAAAAAACAACAACGCTTCTCTATTTTTTCTCTTCCGAAATCAGAGAATAGAATGGAAAGGAAATGATTTAGCACAGAGACTGTGTTTATGTAATTTGATTTGACATATGGAAGCTACCGCCATTTATGCAAAAAAATTATTGCAAGTAGTGTTAGAATCAGTACCAACTGATTCTAAGTTATAAAAAAATTATACAAAACAGTTTTTTCATATTTTTACTATAAAGACATTTCAATACTACAAATTTTCTTTTGTGAAGCATATAGTTTATTTCCTGCACGGCAGGGACCTAATATTTTCAGTAAATAAACTTAGTGTATTAGTTTTAGTTTTGTTAGTAACAAACAGAACATCAAAATGGTTCTTCCGCTTTATAATTTCTTGGTAAAAAATTTTTTTCTCGAAACAAGCATGTAAAAAGTAATAGCAAAATACATGTTTTGAGACATTATTGTGTGTGAACTCTTACTTAACAGATTTGCAAGACTTTTAATCTTTGAGTTGGCTGGTGAGTTGAATGCATTCGAGTGTTCAATGAATTGGAAAAAGTAATATGAAATAATCTTTATTATATCGAACATAATTCAGAAATTTCTGATCCATACCACATTTTTTACTAATTAAAATTTTCAAAAGCGAATAAGACACTTTATTCTCATGCTTCTTGGCTTTGGAATTGATGTATTCAAATTGAAATGCAACTCAGTGAAAGTTATTTGCTACAGATGATTGTAACGGCGTCAGAAAGTTCACTTACGAGGAAATAGATAGCATTGGACATTTCCTAATGGCCTTCTCGCTTGGAACGTGTACAAACTCGAATGAACAGCTATTACTGTCGACATGGATGCAAATTAATTGCTGCTTGAAAATTTGTTGCTTATTCTATCTAATTTTTGTCCGAAATTGTTGCTTCGATTTTCATGCTCTCGAATCACATCTTGGAACTTTCACTTGCTCGGATCTGCTGAATTTTTATTCCAATCTTTACTCCAGCTGTTTGGATTTCCACACTTTTAACTCTTATCTCGTGATTTATGTTACTCTGATTTCTTTAAGATCTCCCCAATCATCAAAGTATAGAAAAACTTGGTCGATAGCTCTCAGCAAAGAAATATCTCATTCAGCATCAGCTAAAACACCCTTGCATTTTGTGAGCACCATTTTACTCGTTTATTATTTGAAGATACACTAACTCCAGAAACACCGAGTGTTTTCCTCCACCACTCAAGGTTTTTCCACAAAATGAGAATGAATCCATGTCAACCAAAAAAGTAGCAAAACCAAAAAAAATTATTTACAAAGTCAATGACAAATTAACTCTCTTGTCAATGGTAAATATGTTATGTTGGTTACAGCACAAGGTCACAAATCTTTATAAAATCTCTTCTTCTTACTTTGAAGCTCCGTTTAAGACTTTGTCTCTTGGACAGTGCATGCAGCAGCTCCCAACACCGCATCTAGCGTACTCTGCCATCTCGTTAACAATCCACCTACCTCATGTCTCCGTTCCATTTCCTTTATATCCCGGTGGAATCCCTACCCAGGTTTCTCACTCAAGGTGCCGAGATTCTCTGGGAAATGGCTGAGATGGGAGTTTACAAAGTGATGCTTCAAGCTCGTTGAGTATTCCGTGGCTTTGAAGCTATCCAGCATTTTTTTGATGATGCTTCTAAAGGCATGGTGTTTCTGGTGGTCGAGAAACGTCGTTAAATTTGTATAAAGAATTTCTAAGCCAATTGTTGAATGTCAATTATTGTATGTAGTTTCAAACATATCGTCCTTCATAGGTGTTTGAATTTCAGAACCGACAAAAACTCCTTTTAGCTTGACAACCGAGGAAATTTACGAGCCCGGTACTTGAATGTGTCACCATCCTTTGGCAGGGTTTTTACAAACTTTTTCATGATGTCAAGTTTGATCTGAAGTGCAGACTAGAGTACTTCTGTTTTGGAGCCATAAAAGATTTGAAGTGCACATTTTTGCCCCTACTAATACATAGAGTTCTGCTTGGGCGCACATTTTGAGTTCAGTACTTGTATTCAACACGAGGGTCCCATTCACAGAGGAACCTGGTGTAGCCACCCTGCTGGCTAAGGATTAGAGATCACTTTCAGGGTGTCACAGATATTCCATTCGTATTAGTCGTATCTACGCTCAGTCAGGTAAAGACCAAAGCGTCAAAACTCTCACTTAAACGAATGGAATATCCCACGGTAATAGAGTCGTATTTATTGCCACCATGAATCCCGAAAGCTTTCAAACTACTTTTTGACAAGTCAATGACAGTCCAATCTTCTACCTCAAACTGAATTTCCAATACTTGCATTAAGCTGTGAATATTGGAGGACAACACAACCTCACATTCTTGAGGAAAGTAATACATGAAGTTTTTCCTCCATTTCGAAATCAAAAGAAAGACTCTCCATAGGACAATACCTTCATGTCATGGAGTCTAGAACCTAGCAACTGAGCCAACTCTTTTGAAGGATGGATCATATCTATGATGAAGTCGTTCTATTCTAATTGGGAAAACAGCTGGGGCTCACCTCAGTCCTCGAGTTGAGACAAATCGTAATCACAATTGTCATCTGGCTCATACTATGAGGCTGCTACCTCCTCGTCACACTTTCCTAAACAAAACACTGGTATGAAAATTTCAGGTTCATGAGGCACAGGATGCAATACAGATATCAGGTTTTCGGGTACTTGATTTTTTTAAGCTGTACCCCATATGTTGTACTAACAACAGTGGCAGTCCTCGCTTTGGTTTTAGGACCTTCTCCATATCGTAAGTACCCGAAAATGAAAAGATTTCCCGTAACCCTTAGACTACCTGCTGAGTCTATCCACGTAAAATGAACACACTAAAATCGGAGCCCATGATTTGGCCTGCTCTCCAACCCTTACACTGAACCATGCTATGTACGAATACACTTTTTGGGTAAAATGTGTGACCTCTGCTGTTCTTTTTCTCTATTAGTGCGCCACATATACCGCAAAAGAGGTCAAGAAAACTGATGCAACCTCAGGAATCCATGTCAGTCGTAAAGGAATACAGCTAAAACAGGCTTGTATTGCAAAGAATTTATCATGGATCGTATACAATGAAATAATGCAGCAAAATACTGGTAGATAAGAATAATGATTTACCTGTGGCAGAAATTTGTGATTTTTAAAAATAGATTTTTTGAGCATTCTCTCCGAAATCAGTACTCAAAAACACGATAGAAAAACTTTTCCCTCTGGGAAAATAATTTCAGCACACAGCTGTGTAATTAACGTTTCTTCTATAGCAATAGATGAAGCAAATTTTACAAGGTGCTCATTCGTCAGTGACCAATTGTGGCTTGACCCCGCAAGCTCTTCATTGATTTGCGTATTGAAGTGCTAAATGAACACGTTGTTGAAAGATGTTTTCCACTTCAAATAGAGGAGAATCGAAAAATTGCTCTTTTACGGAGGCGAGAAGCGATCACGCAAACAGTGGTTTCGTCTACACTCCATTGCGTACGACCTCCCAGTTACAAAACGTGACGCGCTGGTTCCGACGAGATGGTTTGTTCTACCCAAACAAGCAAGAAATACGAACTCCATTGTGCAACAAGAAAAGATTTTCCCCGAACTCTAAGGCTCACTTCGAAGTCTTGGTCTTTAACTGTAGAACAGTCGTAAAACAAGCGCAGCAAGCCCTATAATCGAGTACCTTGAACATTTCCTATTGTACGTATAAATATATTCATATAACTATATTGCATCTTCAAGCTGATAAGTAGCAATGCATCACAGAAACAGATGAGATAGACGAATACTCGTATTAAAAACGATTGACCAAATTTTGAACAAACTTCTGACATCTTAGCCTAAAATGATAGTTTGTAGTGAATTGCATGGCTCCACTATAAACGAGTACCGCAACGAGGCTAGGTTCATCGACGAATTAGCAAACATGACAGAAGAAGTAAATCCAGCGACGAGGCTAAGTTCTGTTACGACCAGAAGCCCGACGTTAACCAATGAGCGGTGACGCTCAGCCAGCAGTGCCCAGCCAACCGCCCTATATAACGAGGCTGCAACGCTCTGCATCACGAACTCTCTACCAAGCACTTCCAAAGTCAACGTCTCTACCACGAACTCTCATCACCTGAACAACTTAACTTACAGCCGACAGCAGAGCGAACGAAGCAGAAATTAACCAACCTATCGGCGGACAGGATGGGCTCAAATAACACACGCACTAACGAGAAGTGCACATTCTCCAACTTGCCTCGCGCCCCAACTCTATACGTCCCGGCGCCCTGCCGGCAAGATGTCAGTAAGCCACTATTCGATGTCAAGACGTGTGCAACGAAGAACCAAGAATCAAATCATATTCAAATGTCTAAACACAAACTGTTAAAACCATCCTGCTTTTAATTGCCTTTTCTCCTATTGGGTTCATTGACAGTCCCTTACTCCCTCAGACATTCACTCCAATCAGTCACAAGTTTTTCATAACCACGATTCAAGTTTATTGGTGTGTTGTAGCGTTATTCAATGGTTTCGTTTTGTTTATTAAGAAAACCTTGCGGGAGAAATGAGTCACTGGAAGCTTGGAAACAGGAAATAATTTTCCTTGTGTGTACAGACATAAAATGTTTATTTTTGTATCATCTATGTCAGCATGCTTACCTTTGGTTGCATGAGTTATCTGATCCTCGCAAAACCTATGTCATCATCGTTCGCATCCAAGGGTTATGATATACGATGTGTATTTTTAAAGTAAGAACTATTTTGAAATTTCTCTAATACAGTACTGCTGTCTGCACTTAGTGGATGCGCTTTGTGTGCCCCACTCTGTCGGCAAGCTACAGAGGTCAAAACAGTCATTCGGAGCTTGTGCGTTTAGTTGTTAATATTTGAAATGCCTCCTCCGATTAAAAGTTCCGCGGACTGTAAAATATGCTGCGTTTTCTTAGTGCTAAAGACGTGAAAGTGTCAGATCACAAAAGTGTACGAAGATGGTATTCAAAATGTAGTTGTACTATACGATGTGTCTTAATATTGGTAGAAATTATATAGAAAAATAAATTTAAGTGCATGCTTTCGTGTAAAAATAAATTGCCCAAAAAGTTTAATTACATTTTTATTTTAAAAGGGTACTTACTTTATGCCTCATACATTGTCGAATTTGGTAGCTAAGCTTTGAAGGTGAGAGACATCCTGATGGGGCGCCATTCATCTAGATGTTTGCAGTAGCAATCGGTGTTACAGCTGTCACTTCTCTTGTTTTCATAGAGCAGCCGTTTGCGAGTTCGGGATATGGATGGCCCTGGTAGCCCCTGTACTGCCAAATGCTTGGATTTTCATCATTCTTATTAATTTATTCAGAAGTAAAATTATTCAGGCAACTACGCAGGAGCCTGTAGTTCAACAGATGTTTTAGCGTACTTCTACCCAGTGCTGGTAGTTTTTAATGCATTGTATTTGAATCAATTGAAATAATTTTTTGCCTAGTTTTGACTCTTGAAACGAGTTTGAACTTCCAAGTACGGCACTTGAAACGCGCTTGAACATCGTTATAATGCAATAGCTCTTTGATCACGCGCAGAGTCATAGCATGACAAACAATTGAGGTTTTGAGGATGAGTTTTAGTGGAGAGTGGTAGCAACTACTTTGATCTTCAAATCTTTCTGAAAATGCTCCAAAAATATCTTCAGTTAGTTGATAAACCAGACGTTCATGATGCTATATTGGCTGCGACTACTCATCCTTACTTCAAGTTGCGACAGGTAGATAGCAACAAAATGTGTGACCGCCAGAGCAAAATGACTTCACAATTTTTGGCTTGATATTTCAGTCTCCAAGTTCTGCCGATGCTACAGAGAAGGCAAACTGGACGTCGTCCGAAGATGAAGAATTTGGTTTCGAAAAGAAAAGCTCATTCTACGAATCCTCAGTAGACACGCAAATTATGACGTATCTCAACGACAATAACAAAAACATTGAAAGCTCGAAAAGGCATCTTTTTATTTTAGAAATCTTTCTTCATTTTGATGCAACTTTGTCGTCTTCCATCTCGGTCGGGAGGTTATTTTCTCTTGCTGGTTAATCCCCCATAGAAATATGCTTAGCAACAAAACTATTCTACAGTTGATATTATTGCACTGAAATAAAAACTTAGTTGTTCGGTCCCAATTAAAAGTTTTTGAACAGTAGTTTCATTGTGTGAGGCCTTTGAGAATTTAAAGTTAAGCAGGAGTAAAATTTATACATTAGTTAAATACTCTTTAAAAGAATATATTATCAAGAGCACTTTACGCATTGTGCTTAGCAGGGTGAAAGCGTCGTCTGATATGTCACTCCAGCTGAAAATTAAATTTATATGATAATGAAAATGAAGGTATATTATTTTCAGGCAAATGAATTAGAAAAATTATCTTTTGTTGGATTCAGAAAATATATGAAATGTTTAGTTTTTTCAATTTCAGGTTACTAGATTGAAGTCAATGGTATTGTACCTCCACAGCCGTTCCAAAGGAGTTTCAGCAAGGGCAGAGAGCATTTTAGAGAAACAAAAATGAAAGAATGAAAATTATAGATTACGAATCGGAGACATTTGTGCTGGAGGTCAGGTCCGAGGCCTCCTCCACGAGAGAGGCGCAGAAGGAAAAATCGGATGAATAAGGTCTACTTGCATACAAAATGTAAATCTACTACACACTCGTCTCACAACTTTGATAACGCTGAGGTAGATAGCTCGATCGAATTCCCGTCGAGGAATGCTAAATTTTCAAAGCTCGCTAACGAGGACGGACAGTTTCAGCGTGTTTCAGTTCAGAAAATCTATCCCCCTAAGAATGCTAAGTCCCAAAATTATGTGAGACAATCTCCTTGATGACACCCCTTGAGACTTCTCATAGAATGCATGTCAAAGGAAGGTATCTAAATGTAGTGCATAAATATAGTTCATTTGATAAAATTTCATTCATGGATCGTCACACATAGGCTATTAATGAAAATAATGCAGGACAGTACAGGTAGGATGTCGCGAATTCGCATGCCCACAAATATACATGACACTTCAGAAATAAAAATCAAGGTTTTAAATTAATTTATTTACTGTTAATCAACAAGTAATTAAATATTTCTATATGTTTAAGAGTTTCACGAAATATTCATTCTGACGAATTTACCGTCCAAACTGAAACGTGAATTATGATTAAATTGCAAGTTAGTCGCTTAACTTCGACTTGAGCGACAAACTGCTCCGATTTAGCAGTGTAAGTTTCTTTAACAGTTTATAAAAGTTCACAATATTTTTGGTAATGTTTTAAGCTGTCCCTCCAATAAAACTGGCCTCTTGCTAAATAACCAGATTGACATTTAAAACTGAGGCCTACAAGAGCCAGAACATTAATAGAAGGCTGGAGAGAACGGCTAGCCTCAGCACCTCCACGCTCGAGGTCCGTCGGTCCCTGGGGTCTAGAGCCGGAATGTCAGTCTTCCACCACCAGAACCGCGTTCAACCGGAATCCAAGGTAGTGTACGCTGAGCTCCAGTGATAAAGGGCGTAGATAACCCGTGCTCAAGGATTGACGACGCAGGACCCGTAGCTTCCCAGTTCTTCCTGCTGCTAAAGTAAAGATTTACGGTGAAACTTGACGGAATACTGAGATCATATTGCTATTATTATTGCCACATATAAAGGCAGAGTCTCTAATTACCGACGAGTAAACCTACCATTAACTGCGCGGACTTATTCAACGGCAAGAGTTCGCCCGTTGCTATCCCAAAGTTGATAGCAACCACCCAAATTGTTTTGTACTGCAAGAAGTTGAGGGGTTAATTACTTTGCGAATAATAGACCTATAAAGCGTATTTCAGTATGGTATGTTTTCTCAAAATTTTTTAGTTATGAGTACTATCCTAAAAGATACGTGCTCTTTTAGCGTTTCCATCGGAAATTGCTTGGCGTAAGAGAAGTTGAAGTTAGAAAGAAAATAGTCAAATTTTATTTGTAGTTCTAGATAAACCAGTTTAAATATGGAGTACGCGTCCGACAATGGGTGCTAGGTTGCAGAAAAAAATGAAAGAAATTCTATTCAAACAACAGAATATCGGAAGGTGAAAGCCAGGAAGAAGGAGAACGTCACGTTTAGCCGAAGATGGAGCAGGATCAGCCTCCATCATCAGCACGTAGTCCGACGACCTCGCTCCACACTGCAGCGAATCCTTATTGTCTAAATAGACTACACCACAGTACAGTAAAGATAAGACATTGGCAATGACCACCCCAACAACGGTTTTTAGGCGGGAACGTGATCCATGACGTAATAATTGTGTCTTGGCGCTGATTGGTTAATTTTTTTGAAGGGGCGGGGCGACAAATGCTGATACGACACAAAAACAATTTCCTCAAATGGGGTAGAACTGGCGCTACTGAGGCTTCGCAACTATGTACCAAAGACTCTAACCACTCCACCACCAGATATACCACCTCGAGCGACGTTTAAACCAATTTAACACCAGAACAACGAAGTGGGCTTGGGAGGTTCAATGTCAAAATTAACAAACCCGTCCAATATTGTATTCATGAACCTCACTTAATAATAACATTTATGGAACAAGTACATATGAGTTTTCTGTTACGTAGTTTGAAAGAAAAATAATTGAAATATGACAGAATCCAACTTGTTGGACTAAAACTCCTCTCTGTGTTACTCGATCTAGAAAATTATACACTTCTCAATAATGTGAACATTATACTTTTTTGGTTTTAATTCATCGTATTCTCATAGCGAATATTACAACTGATGAATTTATTTTTGCACCTTCTATTATGCATGAACTGAGTGCACTCAGAGCATCCCAGAGTGTCTTATTCAATTTATCATTGTGAGTATGAAAATGGAATTTCAATGGTAGAAGCGGAGCTTCAATCAAATTAAAGAGAAAAATAAGATATTCCTAATAATTTTGTTATGCGCATGTGCATTGTTTGTTTAATTCTATCTCTGCATTTTATTACATCTCGTAATTCTTATCTAAATTCTATGTATTTAAGTAGTAGCCAATGCACCAACCAGCATTAGACCATTGTTTCAAGCTGTTCCCAATGTTTTTTATTGCTTTGAAATCAGCATAAATTTGACAAAGTGACCGTTGGCCTGACTTGTGCGCCATGATTGGTTGACTTGCGTGTACGTCACTGAGACCCCCCTCACCCCTCACCCCTCACATAATTCCATGACGTTGAAATTGAAAGGCTCTTACTAGTCTTTACTGTACTGTGGACTACACACATGTGTTATGGTCAATTTGGGTCACTTGGGACCGGCACGGAACCTCCGAACACGACGGCGCTGAAACTCTTAATCTTCTCTAGCCCTACCTATCCATCCGCGACTAACGACGTTGGTAGTTTTTGCGGCTTATTCATAGTTCTGCTCTGTAGAACTACAGAAGTTCAGAAACTACATTAGTCTTATCGAAAATGTTATGGTCAATATGCTGATGCTGATGATGGCGTTTATTTTAAAATTAAATGGAAAATTGTAATTGAGAGTAAAATGATATTCTTTACACTCTCACATTTTTTCCTCGAGATTTAAAAGTTGCACGGGTCGAGCCTAATTTTTGGACAATAATAGTTGCTAGTCTTGCTGCTTAAAATTCTAGTCACCTGTCAACTATAGTGAAGCTAGTTTCCCGTTATAATAATATCTAATATCTAAATGGTATTTAATGTCGTTACTTCTATCTAAAGGTCTATTAACTACACCCAATCTAAGAGTTTCTTGTTTCTTCATTATGTATACTTTGTGTTTAACTTTGAAAAAAGTATTTACTAAAGTATTTAAATACATTTCCCGTATTTAGTATTTCATTACGTATGCCAAATGTATATAATATTTAAATACATTTGAAAGATGTATATAGTATTTAAATACATTAAATGTATTTAGTTGCCATCACTGCTTCTACCTGAACTACTTTTAACGAGCTGCACCTGGTTAACCCATTGCAGCTAGAAAAAGAAAATAAATAGAATGCAACAGTATACGTCTTAAAGTTTATCATCAACTTCTATGTTTTCCTCGGTAAGTTTATGTATACTATCTATACTCTATCAGTATTTTCTCTCATATACTCTCTTTATGTATGCTCTGGCTGTAGTTTAACCAAAAAATCTAACCAAAAACATTTCTAATGACTGCATTGAAACTGAGAAGTAATGGCATAAAAAACAAAGAATGTACAGTTAGTGTGTAAATTATTCGTACACCCACCAATCCTCAATACTTTTAGAATAGAATAGGATAGAATGAGGATATATAAACGAACCTTCGGGCCCATTCTTGGGTCGGATAATTACTTCTATAATTATTCAGTTGTTTACCCAAGTCCCATGCCGTATTTATAGCTGCGTCAACCATGTCGGCAGCGGGATTCGAACCCAGGTCTTTCCGCTCGCAAGCAGATTCATTCACCAGTCGACCAAGCTGGTGATAAGTCTTAGTCATTTCTTAAAATCAAATCAATCAAATCAATCTTTTAGTCATTTCTTAAAATCAAATGCGCTCATAACTTCAAACTCTTTATATTTTCAAGTGCATGAAAAAAAATTAAAATTCAGTTTGAGAATCCTAAATTTAATTTTCCGTATATAACAAGAATATCATGCAAAATATTAATTGTGAACACATTTCTACAGTAAAAAGTTTTCGTTTTAAAGGTATCGAATCTTGTATTTATAAGGAGCTCACATTTTTATTTTATGTGGAGAGCATGGTAGAATATTTATTTTCCGAAATATTTTATTAACTTCCAGTCATGAACATAAGTTAATGCATTAAACATTATCGTTGTCATTCTCAGTTTGACAGCAGAATGGTTAAGACAGTGGTTCGCATACTAGGCACCACGGTCCCTTGGGGAGTAGTGAATGATTTCAAGGGGGACTCCAGGAGGTGCCACCTATCGCAATTTGTCGAGCCACATACGTACGCTCATAGGTCTTCCTTAGTGCATATCTGATTTTGAAACAGCCTTGTTGCACTCACCCATTAGATGGCGCTCAAAGGGGAAAGTTTTGAAAAGAGTGTTGCATTTAGCGATAAAATGCAACAATTATTGTAAAATACTAAACAAGATATCCATGCAAAGTGTCCAGAAAATCATTTTCTACAATCCTTGTCGTTTTTGATCGATATATTTTAATTCATAAATTAAATTAATTTAGGAATGTATTGGAAAAGAATCACAGTGCTCCATTCCCATGAAAATTTACTGCATTCCAAATCAAGATTGAATTGTGGTACTTAAAAGTTGAAAAAAAGTTTGCTTCATTTCCACAATGAAATTTATTCATTGGTGAAAAGGATTTTGACATTGATGAGGATATCTAAGACGCGATGAAATAACTCACATTGATACTTTGTAAAGAAATCAGACATTATTTCGCTAATTCTGAAGCATTTGATGGGCAGTACAGATATGTCAGCAATCCATTTGCAATTTCCATACACGACCTACTTTCGGACGACATTGTTATTTAACAGCAATAATTTCACAGAGATATTGAATGATGGCAGTAAATACATATCTTTGCTGAAATGGGTTGCAGTGAATTCTGGATTAACATGCCGCATTGTTATCCAGATGTTACATAAAACTGTTCGAAAGGTGATTGTTCCATTTGCCCCTACTTATAAGTGTGTGGCATAATTTTTCACTGTGCATTGCCATCAAATCAAAATTACGCAACAAACTGGATACGATATGCGAGTTGCACTGAGCTAAACAATCCCAAACACTCAAAACCTGGTTGAAGCAAAGAAAATCCATCCATCACATTAAATATGAATGAATTACATTGTTTTATTATTTCGTTTAATCACACAACAGTTATCTTGGTGTCAGTAGTCATAAGTTTAGTAATAGAATATTGTTCAACTCGTTGTTCCAATAACATGCATCAATGTTAATATTTGTTTCATTTTGAAGTACATCGATCATAACATGTATTTTTATCTCCAGGAGACCCTGATTTGAAAAAGTATGTTGTATGGGATAGACATGTAAAATTATTTGAAGTCTGGAAACCACTGAGTTGCGACAAAACAGCTCACAGGTGATTTAAAATGAAATATATTATTGACTCTTTTAAGTTCAGTAGTCGTTACAGAACTATTCTCAAATTCATAGATATACCTAAATAAAGTGGTCCAGAATAAAAATTCTGCAACTCACGATGAAAATTTTTCTAAAAGACACTAGCTGGACAGATCCTATCGGAGCACCAAGTACAGCTGGTCTCCAACCAATATGAATACACACAGGCTCCCACACAGAAAAACTAAAAACTCCACGAAGAATAAGAACCAACAATGACTGGTCTCCCGTGAACTACAGATCATCTATTTCCATTCCTTTCAATTTACATCTTGGCACCAGAAACTGTTTTAATACATTGAGGGACGAAATGGCGAACACTATTAATGCGACATAGAAGCAGATAATTTGAACCAAACCTAAAACACTTCCCATTAAGGACAGCACCATCACAGGCCAAAAAAATTCAAACGAGGTCTATTAAAACGTGGAGTGTTCTGCAGACCTGATATAGGAGTGATAAAAGCTGTCCACTTATCAGATGGACTAAGATTCAAGCAAGAAGACGTAGTGATAATTCACTTCGGAACTCACGAAATGACAAGTCGAATCCCAGAACAACTCCTACAATATTTCCAAACTTTAATCTTTAAAGTCTAAGATAAATCGAAGAAAGTTATCATCACAAGCATTCTTCCACATATAAAGAACACAAATAAAAACTCCCAGGTTCACACTGATAAACGAAGCAGTGACCAAAATGTGCAAAAAAGGTGTTACTTTCCTAGACCTGACGTTCCATACCCCGGATTGTTGGAAGGTTAGAAAAATCACAGGAGCGTGATTACGTTAACCAGGTTTATTTAAGTGAACACAGTTCTGGTTATAGTACAGACACCAATGTTTACATGGCAACGGCAGGCACAAGAATAGGACCAGAACCAGAGAATGCGCTGAGAAAATGGTTCTCTACCACTAGCAGATTTTAAACGCATTCTATTACAAGAGTATTCATCACAACGTTACGCATTAACCTTAAACATACAAGAGTCGAACTCATTCAAGGTGGAACATTTAAACATTCAACACGGATGACATGATCTATTCAAAAAAGATGGAATCCATCTTGGCTAAGTTGGACGAGCAATACTGGGGCATTTCTCGATTATTGCTACCGTTCGAGAAACCGCTGCGACTTATTGCAAAAACATTTCATCAACAAATCAGGTTGAATTTCAAACAAGAACCTCAAGTCCAGTACAATTGTCAAAATCCAGAAGCTTGTAGCGCTTAGGCATAATAGCTATCAAAATCAGTTTGACACCACAATTGCACATGAGCCAACCTCCTCAACTAAAGAAAACAAAACTAGCAGTATAAAAAATTCGGCAGGCAAATTAAAAGTACACTCAGAGCACCAACAAGGAAATGCATCACAAAATTCGGATGTCAGTAATATTCCAAGACGGAATTAGGCATTCCTCAGACGCAGGAAAGTATTAAACAGCTCGACGATAACCTGTTTTTGTACATACAAACTACATTCACGTAACGTACCCAACACTACGCTCCACCACGGAAACGAGCAGCACACCCGACAATACGGCAATACTTAACCTCACCTCTGCAGCAGGCATATCTGGCGCTGCAAAAAACATTTGCAAAATCACAAAGCTCTTGGCAGCCTGAGCACGATAATGGGGAGAGTTTTTGAGTAAAAACGTACTATAACACCACCAACTGAGCGTACCAGATAGGAACGCATCTCAGAATGAAACACTGACTTCAGAGATCAATCGCCAACAAGGAATTAACAAAAATCAACCACCCAAGGTACCTAATCAACAAAACGAAAGCAGGACAGGGAACCACACCAAAATTGACAATACCGATCAAAATATGGGACAACTAAAGATACTGGTAGGCAATGTACAAAGTATCCTACCAAAAGCACAGGAAATACAAGCCATTGCGTCAATGTTGTTGCACAACATCATAGCTGTCAATGAAAAAAGATTAGATCAAAATGAAAGAAATCTCCGTGCAGAAGTCTCATTCAACGGATAAGCTTACCACAATGTCGACAATTCTTCGCTTGATAACTGAGATATTGGTTCCTTGCGCACAACAAGGAAAAACTGCAGCCACAAATCGAAGCTAAAAGAGTAACGGGAAAAATTGAAATACTACGTCTTACCATCCAACTGCATCCAAGACAAACTATCAAAAATGTACTCGTATACAGGAACCCATCCTGTCCAGCAATTGCCGATAACGAATGCCATGGTTACTTTGATAATATCCTCACTGCTCCTCACGAAACATTGATCATGGGAAACTTAAATCTGCTCTACATAAATTGGATTACTCGTTAAAGTCGAATACCCGGATCTAACCCTATTAATCTGATAAACACAAATTCCCTGCTGCAGTATGTGAACGAGCCGACTAGACAAAACAATAGCCTTGACGTATACATGACTACCTCAGACCTCAGAATAATTGGATTGGAACTTAGAAAGATCGGTGATCATTAAATGATAGACTTCGCACTCGACTAACATAACGACCCTAACACAAGGACTCAACAAAAAAAGTCCTCGACTACAAACGGACAATTTGAATTCATAAAAGAGGAGCTTGGCAGTATTGACTACGCAGTACTGATGAGGAATAAAAATACCGAAGGAATGCTACATAATACTCAAATAAAAAATTTCAACCGCCATGAAATACCATATCTCAACAAAGCGAATGAAGACAACCAATTACCCTCCTTGGTTTTCACAAGAAAGTAAACGCCTCATAAATGTCAGACAACAGTCATACAAAGGACTTGTGTGATACCAAACGGAATGTTATCGTCAAGAATACTTCTGCACCTGCAGGTCAGTTAAGCGTACGATAAAATCTACAAAGTAAAATAAAAAAACTGCGGTTGCAGCACAAGCCCACACTAACTGCTACAAATATGCAAATGACAGACGACTCAAAACAGACACTATTGGACTACTGATCAATCCCAAGGGCCAACTCAAACAGACAACAAAAGCAAAGCCAGAATTCTTAATACATACTTCACTTCAGTATTCACTTGCAAATACTCAACTGATATCCCGTTACCTCATGCTTTAAATTATTGAGAAATCATGACAAATGGTGTATTAACAGTAGAAGAGTTAGAAAAACAGCTCAGCATATTAAACCCATATAAGCAATTGACAATACCAGAAGGCTTCGCTTCTCAGATACTCAAAGAAACAGCCGAAGAAATTAGCAAACCCTTAGCAGACATCTTTACTCGATCGCTTGAAACTGGGATGGTTCTAGAAGACTAGAAGCAGGCAAATGTCACTCTTATTTTGAAGAAACAAAACAAACAAACATCTAATAACCATCGTCCAATTAGTTTAACATCTTTCATCAGTAAAACAATAGAAAGACCACTCAAAGTCCTTATAACAAAACACCTTCACGAATAAAATCTGATAACTGACACCCAGCACGATTTCATGAAAAAACGTACCAGCCTCACAAACCTCCTCAACTCTTTTGGGGAAGTCAACGCATGTACGATCGTAGAAAAGCTGTATGCCTCATGCATCTCGACTCTAAAAATTTTTTTTGACAAAAATCCCCCCGAAAGTCTTGTGGCCAAAATTGAAGCGCTTGGAATATAAGACAACCATTCCCGATGAATACAAAACTGGCTCACAGGTCACACTCAACGAGTGATGATTCACTATCAAACCAATGATTCGACACTCGTAACATCATGAGTCGCCAAAAGAAGCGTTTTAGGCCAGCTCCTCTTGATCATCTACATCAAACAAACAAACAACTTTATTTCCAATCAAGTACACAGTACATAGACATTAGTAGATTGGTTTTTCAAATTCTTAAGGTTAACATTCTTAGAGTGAGGATAATGGTGAGCTCCATGCGCCGATCCCGGTATGTGTCCATGGGCTTACCGATAAGTGCGAGCTCACGGCGCGAAACGAGAAACAGCTCGTATTCATGGCCGGGTTTCAACGACCTTGATGTTGGAATTTTCAGTAAAATCAACAATTTCGGCAATGACACGAAATTCTATCACAGAGCGTTCACCGAAAGAAACAGAGTAACTATCCAATCAGATCTAAACCGTCTTCTACAATGGACCGTAACCTAATAAATGAGCTTCAGTCTTGATAAATGATCAGTAATGCACGTTGGTGCAAATAACTAGCATTTCCAACACATGATAAATGACATACCCATTGAAGCAGTTCAGCAACAAAAAGATCTAGGTCCCAATGTCTCTAAAAAATCTCCAACATAACAAACAAGTGGAAAAATGCATCAGAAACGCCAGCAGCATTCATAGTTTCATTGCACAGAACTTTGAATACGAATCAAAGAACATAATATTATTGCATTATAAAACACTAGTCCGGAAACATTTGGAACATGCAGTGGAACTCTGATCTTCTACCCTACGAAAAGATATTAATAATATTTAAAAAAGTCAGTGTAAATTAACAAAAATGAGTACAGAATTGTGCAGTCTCAGGTACAAATGACGTCTTCAACAGCTGGAACTCATCTCCGTACTACAAAAAAGACTGTGAGGTCAACTCGTTAAGTTCTATAATTATTTCAGTGACCATAGCGATGCTTCTCCGGAAGGGCTTTTTGGAAAAGATGGTTGCGAGCCAATAAAAAATAACGGCCTTTTACTAATAATAACATTCAAAATATTCCAATATATAAACTTCTTTCCCGTTAAAATTGCTGCAACTTGGAACCAGCTCCTTGAAAATATCGTTTCTGCGGGCACTGAGAACACCTTGAAAAATCGTTTTGAGAAATGTTAGATTACGAATCCCCCAATACTTTGACGAACTGATTCTATGTTCCTAACTCCTGGGGCCAGTGTATGATCGTGTTGCATGCATGTGGCTGGAATGTCTGTGTGTGAGTAAAGTGCAAGTATGGGACTGAATTGGCTTACATGATTATGGTGTAGGTGCGTGATTGAGGCCTTTACTTTAGACGGCATAGGACTTGAGTAGCAATTAAAAAAAAGGGCCAACAGCCCGTTTTTATTGCTGTATTATCATTTATTCTATTCTAAGAAGACTGGTATGTCTGCGACTTTTTTTTGGGTGGAAGACTCTCTAATTATCCGCAAGCGTTGCGTGTAAACTATGTCTTGATGTTGATGTGAAACCAAGAGATGCGTTGAAAGATATTGTCAAATACTTGGATACGCCGGGTGTCATCGTTTATATTCGTACAATTTACCGTTGTGTAAATAGGAGTAACTCATTTGGACATAAAACAAGACGAACGTCTCTTCACAAGCCACATCATCTCTCAGCCCGCAGTAAATCATCTCTCAGCAAGGTAAACTGATTTTGGGAATGAGTACTAAAAATTGATGAAACAAAACTTGAGTCATTTAGAAATAATGATGCAAACAAGGTTTAGCACCAGATTTTTCTCCCCAAAAGCACATCTCCAAAAATTAAACATGCAGGTGCTTCTGAAAGGTTTTAGGATGTTTCAGCTGAAGTATCACTTGTAATTTAATAACAATCAAATGAGTAGTGAAATCTGATGGCTACATCAAGATAATGAATGAAAACCTCAGATTAACAGCGCAAAATTTTGAGATCGACTTGCAGTTTTAATTACAGTACGACAATGACCACAAACCTATGTTTACATCTGAAACTACATGGTTCCATAGAAATAAACTTAGTTTTGTAGTGGCCATCGATGAGTCTGGACATGAACCCATTTGAAAACTTATGGCTTGGACGAGAATCGAAAATTCAAATACATCATCAGGCTCCAAAAAGCTTCAAGAATTGGAACATGAATCCATTGAAGAATATGATGATATTATAGTACAAACGTGATCAATATCAGTAGACGATTCCGTCTGTCTAGCCCGCAATATCTCTTTTTTCTTCTGATTGATCGCTCCCGTTAACATTTTCAGTGTGCAATCCTTCTGCCCCGCAACGTGTACGAAACTTAACAGTACTTCAGAGTAGGTACCTTTGTGATTTTGAAACTTAGCTTTTGAAATTTGTTTATTCTTAATTACAGAGTCATCGGGCTTGACCTCTTCGGCAGCGCCTTCACCCAGGTCAGTTCAGCATAGATTCGTCAGTATAGATTAGATTGGTTCAGCATCGATTATTTCAGCATAGATTAGTCAGCATAGATTAGATTATTTCAGCATAGATTGGATTGGTTAACATAGATCCCGTAGATTGAATAGCGAAGATTTAATAGCATACATAGATAAGATAGGCTAGGAAGTTAAGTTGGCAGCTGTAGTCTGTCAGATATTCTGACTGCTCTAGCGCTAGCAAGCCTTCTAGTAATTTAATTTGTTCATTGAGTAGGAAGTCTAGTGACATTCTATTTTCTATTGTTAATGGTAAATTATTTATTAAATTATATAAATAGTACTTATTCTTCCTGCTTATACAACGGTCGGGCAAGAGTCTGAAGCCATTCCTTGTCAGAACCTGTAGAACGAGAAATTATGCCCTTACATTCAAATTCAAATCAAAAGTATAAAAACCCGTTTACTGGAAGCTATTAAGATCAATGGTCATGCTATTAATTATTCATATTTTTATTATATGTTCTAGTGTTATTACGTTAGGAATATTTTGTCAATTCATTATTTGAATGATGGTTTTGTTAAATTTTTAAATAATATCTGTCTTTCTGGAAGCCGAGTATAAAAATCCTTTTCAAGTACTTATTATGATATAAAGGGTTTTTAATCATACGAACTTTAAATTCCCCAAATGTCTAAAAGTATTGAGCATTGTGGGGTGTATGAATCATTTTGTCCTTACCTATACGTATTCTAGTGCCAAGATCCGATCTAGATTGATGGCATAAGTTTCGTCAATAGTTTCACTGCTAAAAGTTAATG